>OENM01003161.1:0-11679 GCA_900239745.1 Rotaria magnacalcarata | reverse complement strand
AAAACGCAGTTGTGATCGTAGGGTAAGAATATCAAGATATGGTTGAATTTCTACGGGTGGCTGTTAGATAGAAAAGATAAAAGGCACTTTACCGAACTTTGAAGGTTTCGTACAGTCATACGAAACCTTTTCCATTTCGGTAAAGTATCATTTTTGTTTTCAGTGCAGTGGAGGGAAAGTATGAAGCAAAATGACGAACAGTTAAATCTTTAAATCTGTCGCAGAATAGAAAGATAAGTTTGTTATCAAAGAATGAGAATTTGAAAGTTTAACGACAAAATAGTAGGCTTTAAGATATTCTTACGCTGCGTAGTGCTAAAATATTTTGTCTGAAACATGTGAGATGTTCGTTTGAGGTGTATAAACTCTGGGTCACACCCTGATTTGATTTAAAAGGAAGAGTCGGAGTGGTCAGTCTGCAGATAGTGTGTTATTACTCATTAGGGTTATAAGAGTTCTCAGATCTAAGTTTAGATTAAATGAGCGAAATATCTTTTTGATCAGGTTTTTTATGTCAGCTGAGCTGTTCGGTTCTTTACAAGGATGATGTCTATATCGTTATAGACGTCTCTTACAGGATCTGATCCGATCTGCGTGAACAGTAAAGATCATATCTAAGGAACTGTGTGAACAATTCTTTTGATAGGGACTCAAACTGTACTGTCATACCCCTAGTGCTCATGATACGACTATGTCTATAAAGAAATTCACTTAAGGATGAGCTACTACGAAACTAAATTGTGTGGAATATCATCAATGTTTTGTGTCGCAACATTGCAGTTCAAGATCGACAAAATTTCTCTGAATTTCTTGAATTAATGATTAATTTAGCATGTAGAAAATCAAAGAGACATGGCTTGAGAATAAACATAAATATATTTGTAAACGAAGCTCGATAATTTCATATATTTTGTCTGACTTCTTACTTTGTTTAATAGAAAAGCAATATATGTCATATATAATTAAAACTCTGATTTGAAGATTTAATTTCATTCAGAGGCGTTCCTTGTTGAAAAATTCGATTGTCTTTCTTCTCTCAAGAATTGTTTTGTCTTTCGAAATCAACACAAAAGTTAATGTTCCATCTCATGGCAATTAGTCAAATGTAGAAATGAATGAATGCACCAAACCACGGAGTATTGTGCCCAAAAGAGATTTTAATCGTATAGAAATTATAGTTAATAAACTTTTGTAATCTAGTTGATGCTTTGCAAAAATTTCAATATGAATGGACAATGGTCTAGTTAATGATGTTAGCATGCATCCAAACCTAGTAACTCAATTCATAGCATCGGAAAAAGTGAAACATGATCTATCAATAAATTTATAGATGTGTTCTATTTGCTAAGGAAAGTCTTCGTCTTCCTAATCATTGTAATATACGGGATAGCTGTTGCTATTCTATTTATTTCCATTTATGTGTGAGCAGTAGAAAAAGCAGTTGTTCATTTTATCTTCAAACACTCATGTTTAACTGAGCTTCACGAACTACACAAACGTTTCATTATCTAACATTTGAAATTGCACTAAAAATTGCTGACGAATTCGGTTGCAACGCATGTCAAAATTTACGCAGAACGAAAGAAACTGCTTGGTTGTTTACTCAAAGAAAATCATCCAACATTACATATACTTTCATCCAAAGTTTTGTGTGCATATCTCATAGTAGGAGTGCATGACGTAAATGAATTATAAAGTAATTCAGACTTCAATCAAACCTTCGCCTATCCGAACTAAGCGGAAGAACATTAGTTTTACACAGGTATCTACTAGGGTCTAGAAGGTCTACCAGGGTCTACAGCTATCTACCAGAGTATACAAGATCTTCCAGGGTCTACGAATATCTTGAGGCTGTGGGTGTTGGTGTGGGTGCTAGGTATGAAGAAGACATTCCCATTCACACCCACACCCACACTCACACCTATCCACGCCTTGGTAGATATTCGTAGAACCTGATAGACCTTTTTGGCCCTGGTAGATAACCGTAGAATTTTTTTGAGCTCTGAATTATATTGTAATTCATTTCATCTGAATTACTTTGCAATTCATTTGCGTCATCTAGTGCATAGTAGCAGATAACTGAATTTAAGGAATACTCTTATCGAGCTAAACGATAAGTATCATTATTTTTAGCAATCTGACATAAGGCGTGTACATGAAATATGAACAATGTAGTGAAATGCACAAATATATTTCGTTTCCTTTCATGATTAGTAGTGTTACTATAACTGGCAGCGTAGTACCCCATATTTCTGTCGGTGACAACAAATTGACACCCGAAAAGTCAATAAACAACAACTTACAACAAATGACAGCAAATGATACTACGCGATGATTCGAACAATCTGCTACTACTAAATTGCCAAGAGGGTCAATTGCTAAGCTTCTTGGATTATACAAAGATGTTGCCGCAACAACGGTGACTCCTGAAAGTGAACCAGGTGACCAGCGTTGAATTCGATCATTTCCAGAATCCATGATATACATATTGCTATATTGATCAAATGTTATTGATGTAGGCAAGTTAAATTGAGTAGACAAAGAACCGGCCACTCCTGATGTTCCAGCCATAGTTTGACCACTTGACGACCCTATACAGCAAGAGAAATCATAATAGATTCTGGTATTAATCAAAGTGCACTTTCCTGTTTGCCACATTTGAACACGATGATTACCGCGATCTACGATGAACACGCTATAAGTAGAATCAATATAAATTCCCCATGGATCTCGAAGTTGACTCAATGCATTTCCGGCCGTTCCATTGCCAGCTACCTGCACACATAATGGAAAAAATATATTATTGTTCAGATATAAGTTATAGATTTGCTTTTGAACAATACATACTATAACACCAATTGTTGTATTATCCCATCTCGTAACACGATCATTTCCTATTTCCGATACATACACTCTCGATTGATCATCAACATAAAGACCCTGACTGGTGGAAATTTTATCTAATGTTGCGCCTGATCCACGACCTCCAGCAACTGTAAAACCTATTGGTTGACCATTTATCCATTTTTGCACGCGGTAATTCAAGTTGTCTAATATATACAATGTTCGATTGGAATCCAGATAGATTGCAGTGGGTCCATTCAATTGATTGAAACCACTACCTCCTGCAGTGGTGAAACCGGCAATGATTTTACCAGTACTTGCACGAACCGATCCTAAACGTAGTTTATAGACTATTAAAACTTTGTTCTCAGTTAAATTGAATACCTACCAGGGTTATATCTCAAAACTCTGTTGTTACTATAATCTGCAACATACATGTATCGATAACCATCGAAAGTCACATCTTGTGGATTGTATAAACGAGTTAAAGCACTGCTCGGTGATCCCGTATAGCCAGCTACGATGTTAATTGTTGAATTCCAATAGCTTGCTGCACATACTTGATTCGGTGGTTGGGCTATAAATAAGACCGAAAATAAGATTTTCTTAATAAGGGTGACATTGGGAGAGTCTTACTGAACGCAGGTGTTGTTGACGTTGTTGTAGCAGCTGAAAGGAATTTATGGAAAAAAATTAATATTTCAAGTGCTTGTAGATAAAATCTCTACTGTTGTTTTACTTCAGCTCGATTTATGCATGAGGTACCGTAAGCTCGGTTTAAAGCTTATAAAAACTTTCGTATGCTTTTAGTACTTCATGTGATAAAGTCTTCATCAAATAGCTCGCTATTTTAGATTTCGTTTTCTTTTTGAATAGCTAAGATGTACGAAATAATATCGAGTTGGAAATTTTAGCATTGCCTACACGACATTTGTGTGCATTCATCGGGACGGGGAAAAGGGTGAGTAGACGCTGAAAATACTATCTCTCCGAAGAATAAGATAAGTTGGCGATGGACAACGAAGCATTTCCTTCTGATTATTGTACTATAGACCGACATACAGGTATATATACAAGATGTGTACTTCCAGGACTTGCAAAAGTTTCGATGGAAATATCCGTAGTTCATGATAAGTGTCGTACATATGAAGTTACAATAAAATATGTGTCACTGATGCGATCATGTTACCTTAAGGTTTGGGATTATTTCCATCGTATTACTACTATATGATTAAGTGGGCTTATCATCCTTCAAAAGTATTATGTTAAAGATAGGTTTCTGAATTTTTCTTGTAACGAAATAAATCTGTATGTATGTATGAAATTTACTGTTAAGAGTAAATGGATTATTTGAATTTCTTATGAGATAAATATTCTATTTCAAGTTTTACAATCATGAACATGTCTACTCAATCGCTCACTAATAATTAATTATGATCACTCGAAATGTTAACGTACATAGTACCGGTAGGACTTATTAGTTCCACCTACTCTTTATGAGGACCATATATGCCACAGTTTCAGAGTCCTTGATGCTTTATTATGTTGAGTTCACTTCTAAATATATATATAGCAAAAACTATCTTTTATTTTGTACTTTAACAATATCTAAGCTGATTGTTAGTACAAACATAACAGCTAAGCCTAAAAATGTCTTCTTTTTATTCAATAAGAATCATATAAGAGAGTGAGATAAAAAAAGATCTTATTTACAATAATAAGTTATTAATAGGATATATCATTGAATTGCTAGTTTCCAACACAAACTATCATCGTTTCACACTAGACTGATTTTCAATGCAGACATTGATTACTGAATTATTTGTAGAAAACTTCCCTATTTAAATTCGTAAAAAGCATGCATGTTAAGAATTTCATGCAGCAATATTGATCTGAGAAACTTCGGTACACTTCAGACCGATCATATAAATAATATTTTAGTTCCATTTCCTATTTCAAAGTTCAACGCAATAACTAGATCGATTTTAAAATTATTTAAACATGACTTCAAAATAAATGACATGTCATCGTTTCATTTACAATATTTGTTCAACAGCAAGTATTAGGTTCCGATACAAATAATATTTTCATGATGAGATTGAAAATTTTATTGAAAGACTCTCATTGGTGTGAACTTTCCTTCCAAGTTTGAATCACAGCATTGAGTACGGTGGAGTTATGGCTACGGTACAAGTTTTTAATCTCAAACCGTGATGATGGCTCAAATGCTGAGTAGGGGTCTCGGACTTTATTGGTAAGGAAGAAGATGCATTTAGTTGTGTTTAGTGCTAAAAAACAGTAGAACAAACAGGCTAGCAAAATGGCAGAGAAAAATGGTTTGCTTCAACATTTCAATTGGATAGGCTTATATACAAGAAAAATAATATGCTTGAGCCATCACTCCGTTTAATATTAATTGACGGAGAGCAAGGCGAAGTGTGCAATGAAGTTTTATTATACCCCTCAGGCGTCTCAAACATCAATTCAGCATTATAAAAATAGTCAGATTTCATGAGGACAATGTGATTTATTCAGAACTTTACGTCATAGCCATTAACATGTTCATCAAAGCCAAATTGAGGGCAAATATTATTTCGACATTTGGGAGAAATTTAAGCGAGTACCAACGAGGAACTGTATACTAAATCTTTCTTTTTTTAAACTTTTTAGCCTTTTCACAATGTATTGTATAGAGCCGATGGATAGGTTATACGATGATTATCCCGCATATTACGTTCAAATCTTTTAAAACTTCGAACAAAAACGTGCATTTTCATGAGTAAAGAGTTACATAAAGAAGATATTGTGAGCAGACACTTCATGCATCCAAGAACTAATAGGTGTTACTGGTGATAATTTTCATGAACAGACTTTGATTTTTAACTCATGTGTAATGTTGGCAAAGGGCCACTTATTGGAAAGCTATTCAGCTTTATAGATGCATATCAGTGAGATTTAAAATTTTTTTCACACAAGGGCAGTTGTCTCTCAAAAACATAGATAAATATTTTCTTGAAAATTACTTATACGAATAACCCAATCCTGGTTTAAAATCGAAAAAAATACTTTTCTGATTTCTTTCTATTTTGGCTTACTCACTCATATATACTAGGGAACCCGGAATTTCGGCCCAAGGAATTTTCTACCCAGACTTTTGACCCAGTATGAAATGAAGATGAGGACCAGAATGACTCAATTTTTTGATAAAAAAGTTTTTTTTGAGCCCAAAGTCCAGGCCAAAAATTTCTTGGGCCGCAATTCATGTAATCCTGGAATACTACACCATGGTTTCACACTGGAAGAAAAGAAGTGGGAGAATCCTCATTATTTCAGTTTCTGTTTTAGTCTTTATGACTGAAAGGGTGCATTTTTTGACAAACACCATGCGATACTATATGATACGAGCATCAACGTTATCAGACGTAGAATGGTCTTGGATTATTCATCAACAATTACCTTTTTTTGTCCATTGGCATTATAGCATACTGACTACGTTATGAAATATGCCCCATCCTCCTTCTTGCTACTGAAATATCAGGTTACTAAAAAAAGGAAGCTACCATTGGATCTATGAATTTTTTGTTGGAAAAACCACCTATTTCAAGTTACAGCTAATAATGATTATAAAACACATACACAATTCCTGAATTGTCCATACACAGTACCCTATCTGACAAGAGAGATGAAACGCAGAACATTCTACTTCTCCTAGAATTTTCAAATCGACAATTAAACATTTTTTCAGTGAAGCAATTCTTCAGTAAATAATTCGTTCACAAATACTTTCATCTCTTCATCTCAACCATAAGTCATAAAGTTACACTTACGACAGATGACCGAAAATTGAACAATTCGATGGTAACCAGAATCAGCAACAGCTAAATTTCCAGATGGATCGAAAGCCATCCCTCTTGGAGTCGACATCGCAGCTGATGCTACTGTTATACCAAACGTCGCACCAGGTGTCCATTGCTGAATCCGGTCGTTACCCGAATCCATCACATAGATATTTCCATACTGATCAAGTGTGATTGCTGTAGGTGAACTGAATTGATTGGCGACTGAACCAGCCAAACCTGACTGGCCGGCTAGAGTAACTCCAATCAAAGCACCTACACAATATTACAATCGTATTAAATATGACCGTTCACATTCTATTGTACTTGCCTTGTTCCCAAAACTGTACTCGATGATTCCCTCGATCCACAATATATGAACCATAGACTGAATCAACATACAATCCCCATGGATTTCTCAGTTGATTCAATGCGTTTCCAGCAGTAGCATTACCAGCCACCTAGATCAGTGATTTAAAATGAGAATGATAAGTTAACGTAATCTAGCAATACATACGATCTGACCAGCTGTGGTGTTACCGTTTAACCATTTTGTAACTCTGTGATTAGAGTATTCGGAAACATAGACATTTGATTGATCATCAACATAAAGTGCATAACTAGTTCCGAGCTTATCTAATGTTGTACCTAATCCGCGTCCTCCTGCCACTGTGAAACCTAGTGGTTGTCCAGCGAACCATTTTTGCACGCGGTAATTTGCGGTATCCATGACATACATGGTACCTTCTGAGTCAACAAAAATCGAGTATGGATCACTGAACTCACTCAAACTTGAACCTCCTGCCACTGTAAAGCCGGCAATAGTTACAGCCGAGGTTGCACTGGTCGATCCTATATGAAATAGATATGAATAAGTACTATAGAGAACATCGTTCTACTGACCAGGAGGAAAACGTTGAACCCTGTTGTTACCATTATCAAGAACATACATATATTCATTGCCATCGAAGAAAACATCAACTGGTGTGTTCAAACGATTCAAAGCACTACTGGGAGTGTTAGTAGCTCCGGCTACTATCTTAATTGTAGAGTTCCAATAGGCTGCATTACAAATTTCATTTGGAGGATTAGCTATAAAATAGTTTGTTAAAGGCAGTTATAATGAATTCAGGACAATTTTTCTTAATATTTGTCGATAGATTTTACACTTTTAAGAAATTTTTATTTAATTCATATTTATTATTATAAATGACGCTAGCGACCAGTTCCCCTGTATAAAAATATTCGACCATTTTGCGATACAGACTAATATAATAATAAAATATCTCGGTTTTATTGCTGCTATACAGCTTTCCTTTGATTATTTTTCATGATCACATTCGTTGCCTTCTTGTTTTTATAACAGTCATTGTGGGTTGAATTTAAAAGAGAAATGTAATGATACCAGTTCTCAGAAAACGACTAATTCAAATAGAAAATTAAAAAATTCCCACAGAACTATCATGTTGTCTTCTGTGAGATCATAGTTTGCACGGCTTATTATCGTCTAGATTACCGTATTGTAACGAATCTAAGCTATCTATATGTAGCAAGCACACCTATACGGAAAATAGTTTCAATGCTTCAGAACACAGAAACTTTTCATTTTATTGCAACCTGATGCAAATGTTCATGCGCATCTATCCTGAATTTCCTGTTTATTTTACTTTATTCTACTCAACATAAGCGATTTGTAAGATTGCCAGAAACGTATTCATCAAAAGCCATAATGGAATTGATCAAACAATCTGGCTAAACAGATGTTTACTGATTCTGTTCAGTAGTCTACCTAGAAGAATCTCATATGTTTTATGCATATATTCTCTAACCGAAGCGACTTAATTGGTATGAAACCCTTTATACCTTTTTGAGCATTTCGACCAAACTGCATAAAACAAAGAAAACTATTGCATTGAATCAGCAAAAAGTATGCAATTCTAAATAAAGATAGGAGAGTAGTGTAAGTATTGTTTTCTCGAGAACTGTTCATCGATAAAGCTTCAAAATCTTGGACTGTGTCAAGTTCTTTTTCTCATGATCTAAATATGTCTACCAAGTGTACGTTTGGCTTTCCACATAACTTACTTAATGGTGCCATAGTCGTTGTCGTTGTTGGTCCTAGCAAAGAAAAATTCAAAGAACATATTAGACCCACAACTAATTAAGTTTCTTTTTACTCACCACAACCACCTGCAAATGACACAACTCGATGATTGGAACAATCTGCCAATACCAAATTACCAAGAGGATCAATGATTAAGCCTCTTGGATTATACAAAGATGTCGAGCTAGCTACTGTTGTTCCATAAGTTGCTCCAGGCCACCAGCGTTGAATTCGGTTGTTTCCAGAATCCATAATATACATGTATCCATATTGATCGAATGTTATTGATGTAGGCAAATTAAATTGATACGACCATGGTCCCGATACTCCTGATATGCCTGCCACAGTCTGACCAACCGGTGATCCTAGAAAATGTCAACAATTATCATACGTGAACGACTCTAATCAAAATAAGTTTACCAGTTTCCCACATTTGAATACGATGATTACCGCGATCTACGACGAATGCTGTATAATTGGAGTCGATATAAATTCCCCATGGATCTCGAAGCTGGTTCAACGCATTCCCGGCCGTTCCATTGCCTGCAATCTGAAGAGGTATTGATTAGCTAGAAATGGTATGATTTCTCTTCACCAAATACTTACTATGACACCAATTGTTGTGTTATCCCATCTCGTAACACGATCATTTCCTATTTCCGACACATACACTCTCGATTGATCATCAACATAAAGACCCTGACTGGTGGAAATTTTATCTAATGTTGCGCCTGATCCACGACCTCCAGCAACTGTAAAACCTATTGGTTGACCATTTATCCATTTTTGCACGCGGTAATTCAAGTTGTCTAATATATACAATGTTCGATTGGAATCCAGATAGATTGCAGTGGGTCCATTCAATTGATTGAAACCACTACCTCCTGCAGTGGTGAAACCGGCAATGATTTTACCAGTACTTGCAAGACCCGATCCTAAACGTAGTTTATAGGCTATTAAAACTTTGTTCTGTGTTAAATTGAATACCTACCAGGGTTATATCTCAAAACTCTGTTGTTACTATANTAGCCAGCCACAATCTTCACTGTGGAATTCCAATAGCTGGTTGGACATAGCGGATTAGCCAACGTTACTGCGAACAAGAAAGAAAAGTTAGCTTTATTAAAAGACATACATTTATATGATTCGTACCATACGCAGGAGTAGTCGAAGTTGTTGTTGGAGCTATAAGTAGGATGATATATAGTTAAATAAATCATCTAATCGTCACAGGATGGCAACTCTGTTTATTTTCGGTAGCGTTCGGTTTTCTATTTGTTAGATTTTCTGACGTTTCAATGTTGTGGAGACTATCGTCGTATTTTCCTACCTTAGAAGTTTACTAGAAAGGGAGTTAGTGAATTTTCTTAATTTCATTTAAACGTAAACTTGGAAACTTGCGGTATGTCATTCTATCTTGAAGTTTCCAGCCATAGTTTGTTTTTAAAGCAAGGGATTAGATGTAGAGAAAAGTACCCATGCGAAATGATTATTTCGTGTAGGTGCTAAATCATATGTTGTGAATGATACACGAATTCAATTTAATGAAGAGTTTCTGAGTGAAAGTTTGATGAATGAGCGGCATCGAGTTGTAGAACGCTTCAGGAGACTTCTCATAGAACAGTTTCGAAAATGTTCGGATTCGGAATCTATGGCACCATATACGCACTGATGGTTAAGTTTGTTCGGTTTTGGTTGACCTTATATCAAATAAAAGGAAGTCTTGAACAAACCAAGTTACGACATTATAGGTTCAAGGTTGCAATCAGTGACTTAAATTTTCAGGTCTGGAAGTATCACCTGTATGTTCATGCAGGTGCTACGCGAATATTTTGTTGTTCACTTTTTCAGATCGTCTCTCTGTATTTCATTTTTTTGGGAACTCATGAAATCTTTCTTCTATAAAGGTGATCTGATAAATCTGTAAGAAAAATTTTCGTAGATACTTTTTAAAACTTCTTTATCATCTTTTCTAACTCCATTAGCTCTGTCGCTTCAAAACAGCATTCGATTTCATCGGCATCTACAGGTTATCTCCGCTAATTGTATCTACTCATTTTCTTTGAATTCTGTAAGATAGATAAACAGGACTTTCATATAGAATACAATACAACTTTATGACCATCGATTCTTTTATGTAGATTGCATCAAATGGAAATGTGCGATCATATGAGTCAACTTAAGTTTTTAGTTTTTCTTCAGTCAAATATAATACAGATAATTCTTGGTAGAACTTTTCATACAGATAATGTTTCAATTGGGAATTTCTGGTAGATCGATTGGCCACAATTATCGATTCACTTACGAAAGGTCAATGAAGTACTATAAATGTTGAATCGATATTTATGATTATTATCAAGGACTTGGTTATCTCAATTCTCATTCACTACGATTATGCAATAGGCACTTAATATTTTGTTGTTACACATTCAACACAAACACTAGTGCAGGTTTTAAGGAAGTTCTTCGGCCCAACAAAGCGTTAAAACTTGATCATTAAGACTGTTAGTTTCTTCTGATCCATAGTGAATCAAGATACTTCAAGAGTTCGTTTGGAATTCCATGCAATGTCAGATTTATTCAGAGGTACACTTCTCTAAGATATTTCTAAGGAGAGCAAAAATCTTCTTCTCATAAACATACGAACAGTTAAGGATTTAATCACTTCTAGATTTTGTTGGAAAATATTTGTGGAAGAATCTGCATTAACATTAAACATATTCTATTCTTTAATTCGGTATTTTAGAAGCCCTTCAAGCATATTCTTTCAATTCATCGACAAAAGACAACAAACGATGATATGACTATTGATCATTTAGAGAAATAACTGTCAATGATTGTACTGCAGCATCAGTAAAACCTCATAAATCAGTTACACTTACGACAGATGACCGA
>OENM01003159.1:0-11687 GCA_900239745.1 Rotaria magnacalcarata | reverse complement strand
ATAATACAATCACAAGTCAACGTATAGTTCTAAGTGGGAAGATTGCGAATGATTGCCCTTTCTTTTTATAATCTTGAGCGTTAGAGTTTTTTTGATATATGCACAACATCTGAATTTTGTTTTCTTCTGCTTTTCAAAGAATCCAAATTTGTTATTGTAAAATTAATTTTTTTTTGGTAAATGTACATATTGATTAAAGTAGATGACTGCGCGGAAAGGAATTCGTCGATAACATCTTCTTCAAGCTGAATCACTTTGATTGGAGACTTTAAACTGTCTATCCCGATGATTTCCCTACTAGTGAACTGCTAGTTTACTCAATAGTGAGATGTATTTAGAATAAAACTATTATCACCACTATTGTGTTTTGATTATTGTATATGAAAGTACGAATGATTGAATGAATGCACAAGATTGGAGCAACTCTTTTAGTTAGTAATTATTCTTTGTTTTTGACATGGTTTATTTTCGGGCAGATTGATTTGTTATGTTTTGCTCTTTCCAATTTACGTGTACGAATATTTGAAATTCCGAGAAAAAAAACGTTTTTGATGTGCTAAAAGTTTTGTTCTGTTGGTAAAAATCATGATACGTATTTATGAACGCATAGCTTTCAATTAGAATTGTTACCCGATATGTCGTTTTCATTTTGAAATTGAATAATTTAGTGATATATTTCGATCAAAAGATGATGAATACCAATGCAAATCGAATCTGAACTGTTGATAAATATTACTTTAAATGATAATTAACATTTGACAGATCTGTCTCGCTCTCTCTGATTGTTTGAATATTTGCTATCGAAATAAATTAGAACATATTTTTATTTTAAAAACTTTTAAAGAATAAAATTATTTTTCAAGTTCCGAAAGATCGATTCAATATATAGTTATTTGTTATGAAGACTAAGTGACATAGTAGCAATGTGTGTCAACCTACGGCCTCTTTCGTAACCATTTGAATATGAGTTCTCTTCGACAGAAGTAATAGCCTATCATTATCGAAGAAGAAAAAAGAAAGAACAATGCATGTTTTTACATTGTGTTGCACAGTTCCGTAGCATTTTAAGAACTTTAGAAGTAGGAACAAGACCAAGGTCACCAATGAGATTTGTTTTAATAATTTCAAACACTGAGAGACTATGATCATTGATTATCTATTGTGACGATAAATTCTTCATAATTCGTGTTAGATGTCGAGTTGAGAAATTGAAAATACACTTTGATTTAGACCAATAATTTTTTTTCTCTCTCATGACTACAGTGACTCCTCCTAAACTATTCTACACTGCACGAATTTTTTATTCAAGTCATATTTTACGAACTAAAATATAATTCTGTAATAGATAAATAAATAAGACAGCACTTATTGATAAATTATTGTCTACAATGTGTATAGTATTTTCTTATAGAGTTTATTGTGTTCTAAAATTGTAAACTAAATTAATCGATATACAATTTTATTTTCAGTATTTCTAAGAAATTCCTTCATCCTGCGTTGCAAGCACATTAGGTACATTTTTTTAGCAACTAGTACTTATTCGATAATAGCTCGAGACTGAATGTCAAAGATGGCGTTTGTGTCCCATTATCAACTAATTCGTATTCAACTCTTATCTTGATTTCTACTGTGCGAAACAATAAACAGAAAAGAAAAGCGCCTGCTATTTTTTTACAATGATCCGCATCGAATTATAAGATAGTTATTATCGCTATTTTAAAATGAAGTATTCTAAAAAGTCTCCATTTTTTAAATTCTGGAAATTAGAAAACGTACTCAGTAAACTAAAACCAAGAGAAGTATACAATCATAAATTGATAATGGCAAATAAATTTTATCAGTCACTTTGACGTAAGCACATAGATACTCTCAGTGTTCATTTAGTTTCTACTGTAACCTCTATTCAGTGTATCATGCGAAAGGATTGATGCTAAGGCAGAAAAGCGAGACTGCTGAAATATGTCGAAAGTATTCTTGAACTTTTTCAATACTTATGTTGACCGATGTATTAAATCGGAGTTTCGATACGCCATTGCACTCGAAAATATGAGTGTCCATTTAGTAACGACTAAAAATACTAACTGTAATCATCAATAGGCTTGCGAAGGATGAAGTTTGATTTATACACTGGTCAATATTAGTATTGATAATCTCAGAATTTTGTAAGCATATTTTCGATATAGTACAGGAGTTNCCCCCCCCCCCTCCGTCGGACTCTGACACACGCAAAGTTCTTACACACCTGACTATGAGATTTCTCTTTTTGATTTTACATTCGTTATTATTCAAGATGAAGATTTTCTTTAAATTGAAATCTTCTTCTAAGCTATATCGGAAATTTTAATCATGGTTTTTGATAAATTCTTCTAGATATATTCATGACAAATACAATCTCGAAATTTGAACAGCTTCCTAATGAACTTATACTCGATATATTCGCATATTGTCGCCCACGAGATTTATTTATATCATTATTTAATATAAAGCAACGTTTAAATACGCTTATATTCAGTCAATCGATTAATATTGATCTAGGCAATGCATTACCTAAATATTTGCTTGATGTATACTATAAGTCAGTTTTATACAATGCGCGCGAGCAAATTCATTGTTTACGATTGTCCGATACGTATGGACGATTAAATCGTTTTGTTATCAATGATAAACAATTAGAGATTGCTTTCGAAATAAGAAAATATATACTAAGTCGAGTTAAATATTTAATTTTATGGGATCCAATTTTGTCAAGTCTTTATGAGAGTTTAAGCTATGTAAATAATCTTGAATATTTACATGTGACATCAATAGGAACAGCTAGACATACGCCGAATTATTCTCAAGGATTACTTAAAATACTATTTCAAATGAAAACACTTAAAAGAGTTTATTTAGCATTACACGATTCTATTATGTTCAATACTGAGATTGGTAAATATGATTTTATTTAATAAGAAAACTATATAAAAATGTTCATATCTCTTAGGTGTAAATACATCGATTGTGTCGTTCACATTAAACGGATGTTATATGCATCATTTAGCACCACTACTTAGGCGATTACCTAATATTCAAAAACTGAATATTATGTGTTATAACCGACCGAATCTTTTTTCGATTAATCAAGATAATTTTGATTATAGTTTATATGATGGACTCCGTGATTGTCTACCGCATTTAACAAATTTAATATTACACGTTACTCATACGCCATTTTTCGAAATAAAAGCTCTTCTTCAGCAATTATCTAAATTAACTAAATTAGCATTTTCATCACTTCTTATCGAAGACTATGCATATGGACCCAATTGGGAACAGCTTATTAGTAATTTTTTGCCAAAATTACAAAAATTCAGTTTATTCATCAATGAAGCACAAATCTCACCCCGCACTCAAATTGACATTAGTAGAATGATTCAATCCTTTTCCAGTACGTTTTGGCTTCGATGGCCAGTTGTTATTGAATATTATGTTGATGCATTATCGAAAAAGCATCTTATGTTATATACATTACCCAGTCAAAAAGATAGTACAAGAACATATTTATATGGAGTACAGGCAGAAACAACAAGAGAAACATTTCAAGATGACGATTTGACGTAAGAAAGAGAAAGCATTGTAACTCTAATCATTTTCTATTTGTCTTTTTAAGCAGTACAAAAGAAGGAAAAAATTCCGACTATAAGAAAGTCTATGAACTTCATTTTACTCTTCAAACAAATACTCCATCGAATATTCTTTTACCAACTCGTATTTATACCAATCTCAAATCGTTATCGTTTTCATCCGAATTAATCGATTCTGAATCATATGACGCTGACAATATTCTAAATGATCTTCAGAAAATGTTTTCAACATCTGTACTTGCAAATATTAAACGTATTTATTTATACAACCAAATCTATCCAATAAATTTCCGTATGTACAGAAAATTGTTCATAGAATTCAAATGAATTTTTCTTGTTTCTAGTTTCAAAGATATTAAATCTTTTACCCAATGTACAAAGTCTTCGAATCGATGCTTCTCTACTTAACCTTGCAACAGTTTTAACCCGTATTACCAGTTTAACCATTGATTTCAATTCAAGTACTATAAAAAAAACAACAGATATCCTTCGTCAAATGAGCACTTGCCTTCCTAGCATACGCTATCTCTATCTTGAATTCAAAGATGCTCAAGACATCTACATTTACCTCATATATGGCCTTCGAAAGCTTGTACATTTATTAGATATTCACATAACCATTCACGAACCAAATGTTCGTATTGATCCAGACTCCTTTACGTCGTGGTTTAATGATTACAAATCATTGAATGGACTAAACAGCAAAGTTCAAGTTGAGTTCGGGGGTGAAGATAACCGTTTACATATTTCATTGTGATATTTGAGAAGGAGATGTAAAATATTAATGAAGTTTCATTTTTTTTATCAAATAAAATGCAGCAATGCACTGAATTATTTAGATTCTTTTTCTTTTTAATAAAAATATATTAACATATATAATTCTGTTCATTTAATGAAGTAAATCTGTAAATATTTTTTCTTTTGATAAGTTGAAAAATAAGTATGACCCTGCGGCGAACGCACAGCAAGAAAATTAATCGAAATATACAATTGCTTGGGGCTAAATACGATATCGCAGCTGAGTATTTATTTAGATTAATTTCGAGGCATTGAGCCGGTAGAAAGAAAAAAGCTGTCAAAAATAATTTTTACTGACTCATCGTTATCAACAAAGCTTTTCGTATGTACACACATTGAGATAGTTTTAGAATACTTTTATTTTCTTCGGGTTACCATTAATATTGTACTTTCAAGTTTTTAATTATTTTTATCTCAGTGTCAAGTCATGTCAATAAAGAAGAGTTATTAGATTAATTATTGTGTTCTTACGTTCGATTGTAAATCAAATTTTTGCACGAAATCCAACGCAGATATTCAATTCTATGTGTAAATTGAAAGCAATTGTTCCGTAATGATTTTCATCAATGTGTTTTCTTCCCACGATTGATAAATATTTATTGACCCGTTATCAGACTTATCTTGAATAGATTTAGAAATCACAAGTCACAACAAGTTTTATTTATGATCTTCGCCTATCTTGACAACAGAGAGGTAATGAGTATATTTCTGGGTAAAATCAAAATAGGCAATTGCCGTTGGTTCAATTAAAATGAGATTATCTCAGCTTGTAAACTATAAAAATTTTAATTTGATCTTCTTAAGATTGTTTTATAGTTAATCTTTTTTTCTATAGTTAACGTTTCCTATAAGATGATTACAGATAGTTTTCACTTCTTAGGTATCCGTCTGAATAAACGATAGATCAGCTACAAAAATAGCCTAATTTCAAACTTTTTGAATTTCATCATTTAGAACTAATAGATATTATATTCGAAATTGCAACCCTATCTGTCCCATAATGACTTTGATAAACATGACTTTTTCTTGTGTCAGCGCATGAAATCTTATCCGATATTCTGTATGCAAAAGTTGATTAAAAACCTTCTAAACAAGCCTTAAAAAATCCCTGGTATTATGGTTACATCTGGTCTTTCAAATAATGAAAATTAGCTATGTTCATCCGTGTTTATATAGAAAGCAATTAAGAGAAACCTAGGTAATTTCTTTTCTTTTTTGAATGAACCAATAATTCTCCAGTATAAAACCTACTGTTAAGTGTAACAATAATGTTAAATTATTTATCTTTCACAGCCTGATGAGATACTGCCAAACTACATTGTTTCTATGCAGATTTAGTCACTCAATCATTCACCATGGTTAGTATTAAAAAATCTGCTTTTACTTTCACCCTTAGTCTACACTTGTTGAGAAAAAAGCGTTTTTTTTTCTTTAATTTTACTCGGCGTGTAGAAAATTTTCATGATCAAATTTAGACAAAGATACACTTTAAAGTAAGTATGTTTCTATGATAAACTGAAGATTTTTAGTTAGTGTACAGTCAAAATTGTAGTTTGAACTTTGGCCATTCAATCACTCGATCGTTTTAGACTCATAGGAATAAAGCAAAGTACCACGATGATAAGTCGCCAGTGCCTATCAGAAAGTCAACTCAAAAGTCAATTGTCTGAAACGATTTGATATTTGGAAAACTTTACACTTAATTAGCCATATTTCTTTTATATTTCATTGTATAACACTCTATTTCATTAGTTTTTATTGTCACGATTTTCTTGACAGTTTTTATTGTCAGGATTTCCTGACAGTTTTTAAATAGATTTCGCAAAAAAGCGTTTTTATCACGCAAACAATCACTTCTTCTCGATGTCATAATAACTCTTTCAGATCATATTTCAAAGCTTAACTGAAATTTTAATATAATAGTTAGTTCCTTTCACACAGAATAAAGATATAAAATTCAAATAAAGACGAGTAGTGCCTAGAAGTTCTTCCCCAGACGGTTTTAACTGGATCAGCCTTAGTTTCTTATAAAATGGTGGTTGCAAGTATTTGCCTACGACGATTAACTAACAGATAGCAAATGCAATCTTACTTTTTTAAACCGACGAAAAGCTGCATGTCACTTTTATTCATATCTTTTACTTGTAATTAGCTAAACAGTGACTCTCGTTTCATCGATAACAAGAAAAAAAACAATTTTAGTAATCTTTTTCAATTTACTTAATGAAGCAATAGTAGTAAACATTTATTTTTTATCGATAAAATGTGTCAATATTAAAGTTGATTGCAATGTAATAATATTTATTTGAAGTTATTGAGTTAAACAAAGTTTCTACGCACGCATTACTCACGAAGATGATCTAGAATCTTTTGTTTTTGTTAATATTCAATTTCATGTGATGCGTCACAAGAAATCTATTCTTATGTTGAAATACTCGTCTCGTTCTAATCTATGTTTCAACAAACATCGCATGAATAAGTATCTCTACTTGCGAATGTTACAGCCACGAAACCTGAATAAGTACTTCGTTCGTCATATTCAATATCAGATAATCACAATGATG
This sequence comes from Rotaria magnacalcarata, assembly GCA_900239745.1. Classification (NCBI taxonomy): domain Eukaryota; kingdom Metazoa; phylum Rotifera; class Eurotatoria; order Philodinida; family Philodinidae; genus Rotaria; species Rotaria magnacalcarata. The sequence goes on along the minus strand of OENM01003159.1, from coordinate 4,702 downwards.
TTGTTTTTTGAGTTCCGATTATACTGTTTCATGAAGAATATCCAACATATGGCATGTGCATAATAACTGCGGGTTACTGCAAAGAACTCTCTTGATGTTAAGTAAGATGCTATTATTATAGCGCTGATAATGTGAAGGCTATTATTAATGCGATGCGAAGCAGAAGCATTTCTGTAGTCCATCGCGAGTTTTTTTTTTCCTTTTAACTAGAAATACTCATCTTTTTCTTCATTTTCTGTGTTAATGATCTCGAGAACGGAAAATCGTAGAAAATTGGTTAAAACGTGAGATCGAAGTATCAAGATGGAACTCATTACCCCTGTTTTCGAATTTTGAATCTGAAGTTCCGTTCGCTCACAAATGTGGTTCCAGCATGACGAAAATGAAAGAAATTTGTTGCGAGATAATTAAAATGACGTCATGAACATATGTTAGCCACTGTAGTCATGAAGATAATTAATCGATCAATCGAAATTGGTCTTTAACCCTTTCCGGCCGGCTGTTGCCAAATGGCAACATTTTCCCCTAGGAGGGCACGGTCATTTTCAAACAGCCGGCCGGAAAGGGTTAAGAATGAATCGCTAAGTAAGAATAAAGTTTTCAGAGTGATGAATAGCACTATGGCTACTTCTAATGCATTCAAGATTTTTCGAATTAAAGATTTTTCGTGGATCCAGATTCCTGCTTCGCATCGTATTTCGTATACGAGTGAAACTCGACTACCATCTAGTTGTTTTCTTTTTGACTAGAAATAGGCATCACAAGTCGTCATTTTATGTCACGATGATCTCGAGAACCATAAATCATAGAAAACTCATTGAAACTGGAGATGAAATTACCAAGATCGAACTTGAGAAATTTGTTTTCTAATTTTTATTCGTACGCTTCGATCGCCTAAAAATATCGTTCGAAAATGACGATTTTGAAAGCTATCTATCGCTTCTGAGCTTCGAGATAATTAAAATGACGTCATTAACTTCTCTTAGCCAGTAGTCTTCTCGTTTACAGCTCATCTAGGATAATGTTTCATCGAGATAATCAATCAAGCAACCGAAGTTGTTCTTTAAGAATCCATCACTAAGTATGAATAGAGTTTTTCTAGCGATGAAATTCTTCATGTCTACATTAAAAGAGTATTTCTTCGAATTCAAGATTTTTCGGAGTAGATCTGATTCGAGTTTAGCATCGCATTCGTATTCGAGTGAAACTTGAATACCATCTAATTAACAATGAATTGATAATTAACCATCCTTTAAATTAAGGAAAATCAGCATTTATTTTATAGAAGCTCATAGTCCCGAACCTCTAGTGAGATTGTCATTAGTGAAAATAGAGATACCATAATATTTTGGTAATCATACTCGTCTTTGTGACTCTTTATAATTAAAATTTTTATTTTTATCAGTACATTCATATAATCAGAAGCAAAATTTGATTGAATTTAAGTATCGTTAATAGAAAATCATTCATTAAAAAGTTGTTCCTAAAAATTATTCTCTTTCCATGAGGTAAGTCTTACTCAGCGTACGGAAATCCTAAATCAATTTTTGCTCAAAGATTCATTTTTCATTACACATATAAAATTCTCAATCAGATGGCTGTATTTGGCAAGAAGCAAAATTATTTCATTCCTCACAATATTGAAATTTATCCGTCTATTCATATTCTGAATCGACGATGTCGGAAATGAAAACATATTAATAATAATCACTCGCATTACGAGCTTGAGTTTTGCATTCTATCTTGAAACTGATATAAGAACGAGCGCAGCATATTCTTTAAAAGCATCTCAGTGGCACAACTTCCAGGACACAAAAATGTGTATGTGTTATATGTGCTCATCTCTAATCTCAGTCGAGCTTTTCTACTAGAATAAGACTTGCCATCACAATTCAACCAGGTTTTAATCTGACTCTCACGTGAGTACAATAATAATCTAGTTTCAGTATTAGAACAACAAAATAATAAAATGATAAAGCCTATCTCAAACAAATACATTGTAATCACCTAGGATCTTATGTTAATACTATGTTTAGATTGCAAGTTTCTTGTTGTGTCTATCCAAGTATAGTACGTATTTGAAATTTTTACAAGGACACATAAAAGAATATTTTCTCTTTGAAAGTACAGCAAGAAGAAAGTTGGTTGATTTATTTAAATGCATTTTTCTGCATGATTTTAATTCGTTAAAAACATACAAGATGGTAGATCAATAATAAAGCAACCTGCTGAATATTTAAACATTAGACGCAAAACGTTTACCTTGAGTAATGCACAATGACATATGACAACGAAGTATTTTGTTAATCAACTTCATTAAAAAGCAAAACAACATAATAAACATTAATTAGAAACAAGGATATGTATCTGAAAATTAATTATTCTCAGTGTATTTATGTAAAATTAATTTTCTCGTTTTTTTCCTTCAGATTCATATCACTCAAGAAAAATTCGTTAGTCGCTATTCAAATTCAAACAGAACTAGATGGTATTCGAGTTTTACTCAACTATGAGATGCGGTGCGAAGCATACGAGCCGACTTTTCGAAAGCAGCGAGAATAAGATTTTAAAAAATAAATGGTCTACTTTACGATTCATTAGAATCGTTTATTTTTTTTAAATTTTCTTATACGAATTTCGAATAAAAATTTCGCATTCACTATTCTTAAATCGATCATTTTGAAATTCATCACTAGGAGATCTCTCTGAAAATCTAACGATTATTTCCATTGAACAATTTTCTATTTTCATGAGTCATTATCTTGATTCAGATGTAAGGCAATAGACTATTGGCTAAGATTACTTGATGGCGCCATTTTAATTATCTCGAAACTTACTATTGAAAACTGGAAAAAAGTTGTAACAAGCTCGATCTCGATACTTTCATATCGAGTTTGAATGGATTTTTCTATCATTTATGGTTCTCTAGATTATCGCGTCACATAATGAGAACTTTTATGCGCACTCAAGTTAGAAAGAAAAAAAACTCGCGCTCGACTACATAAATCCTGTGCTTCGCACCGCATTAAAAACACTGAATGCCGTCTATCAAACTGAGCGTGTTTATTTGCTTCGAGCATGATTATACGACGTATGAATATAAGTACTGAACCAGGTAAATATAAAATAGTCGAGGAGAGACACGTCATGGCAATCGAGGATGTCTCTGAGAGAATAAGTGTGTAATTGACGTGCGTTTAACAAAATTCTAAGATACAACCCGATTTATCTATCGATGGTAAACCTTTCTCTGACTGAATTAGAACAAACGATAGAGTAAATTTTAAAAAAAATCCCCATGTCCGCCTTCTATTTTAATCAATTAGACTCCTGTTTTTAGCAATTCTAGGTTTATATAGAAAGGTTCTGTTCATAACTGGTTACATAAACGAATGGATGGAAAAAGGAAGAAAGGAAAAATGTCGAAAAGGAAAAATATCGAAAATAAAAATATCGAAAACAAAATTAATACAAATGCAGATGGATAGAAATGCTGAAAACGAGAGTATTTTGGAGTACAAGTCTCCCTCACCCTCAATTCAGTCTTGCATGCTCATGTTCATCTCATATTCTTGTTTTCGACTTTTTTATTATCGATATTTTTCCCTTTCGACATTTTTCCTATCTTCCTTTTTCCATCATACCACATAAACAGAACATCAGAAAAGAAAATTCACCTGGCAAGAACATAAGAAAAAAAAGCGATCCTATTAAAATCCCATACGATCAGTAAGCCTGTAGGATTACAGTAAGTCGTAACTAATCAGATCAATATGTGCTATAAATTATGAAGGAAGAGTTCTAATTACTTGTTTCAGTTTTGGATAAGCATAAATTTCTCATCGTCCAAACTAGTCAGGCATTTGAATAATTTTTACAGGGAATTTTGATATAATAAGATTACATTTATGAATGAAAGCGTTGAGTAGTTTCGCATTATTACATTAGCTGTTTGAATTAAAATAGTGTATAAACACTCACTATGGCACAACGGAGAATCCCATTTAAGGCCCCTCTGCACGTCGTTATTTTAATGATTAAGATTTAGGTGAAGACGCGACTGTTTAAGTATTAACAAATACCACAATGATAATGACGGCAAATGACAAGACGAAGTAAATAAGAAAATGAAACTTGAATGAGAATTCACTAATTTATTTAATAGATTAGAATTAATCAATGAAACAGTAGATACAACAAGGATAAGTTGTACAATTTGACAAGCCTTCCAGAAGAAGTTTTAGAGTCACGTAGAAGAAAGAAAAGAAAAAGGAGTTGATTATAATAGGACCAACTAACAGAGAAGAGAAGTAACAAGCTAATCAAAAAGAAAGATACACCAGTCGTAAAAACGCGGGTAGTAGCTAGACAATAAGAATCAAGAAATTATATTGAGAAAATATATGTACAAGCATAATTAGTATCAGCACATAATGCAGGTGATGTTATGCCGTCACACCCTCCCTCACTCAAAATCGACTTCAGCCTAGGAACATCCAAATGAGATGAAACTTTCAGGATATGTTGGTACTAGAAAGGGAAGGCTACCATAAAAATTTCAGCCAGAAATCTTTAGGTTTCAGGGAAATATGAGCCAAACAAGGGTCAAAAATGACTCATTTCGCATCCCAAACTTCTCGGTCCTGGTTCGTTCAATATATATTTTTTTTGATTGGAAAGAGCATCTCAAGACGCAGGGCAT
>OENM01003158.1:0-11709 GCA_900239745.1 Rotaria magnacalcarata | reverse complement strand
TTCATTGAGAATTTTGTGGTTCCTCAGTATCGAATAACGAGTAACTTTTAGTTTATCACTGATCGACTCTGCAGCACAATAAGCACTGATTTGTGTAGAAGTAGAAAAATATCTAAAAGAAATATTAGTTGGTTCACAGTTACATTAATCAAAATTTCACGAGTATACGAGTCACCACGTGAGTCTTGCAGAACAAATATCCTATATTCTTACTAATTTGTCTTTTTTGAATAGGTTGCATGCCGAAATGTTAGCAATGACACACAAAGAAGTGTGGATCCCCGATGTAAGTCTTTGTTTATTTCTACAATGAGAAGAACACACTGAGATTTTAATATTTGAGAATCCTCTTCATGAATACACGTCATGGGATAATAAGCACGTTTATCTTCTCATAAGACTACACTCTGATCAAAGATACGATTGCGTATTAGGTCTCTGAGTACATATATACATATATATATAATCTTTCTCTTTCATATCTTCTTCATAGTATTCGCGAAGATTCAAGCTTACAAGATACATAGATAACATTTCTCTAAATCGCAATAGTGGTCAAAATGGTAGACATTGCATTCATTCTCAGTATGATGCAAATGACCGTCTGTGGTGCGATAGTTCTCTTTGCATTCATCTATTTAATGGCAGTACTAATCTTTCGACGTCTTCAGAGTCGCAACAAAATATTCAATTTGAATGTATGCGCGGCTGCCATATGCTGTTACACCTACTTTATTGTCTACTTTGCTATGGCAAGTTTTAATATTCAAAATTTATATGTTGAAAAATGGTGTCTGCTACTGTTCTATATGTATCTGGTCTCTCCTGCTCAAGTATCATTGGCATTTCTTACATTTTCTGTCTATCGGTTTTATTTCATAGTCTATCACTCAAAACGCTTCTTCCAACGAAGACNATGGGCAGTAATTTGCATCGGAACTCAATGGATAATGGGCTACATAATTGCCATCCCATTTCTCATTAGAGACAAACCGGTAGGAAAAATCTTTATAGATAATTAAAGTATCTTGTGAAGAGTATAGCAAGAGAGTGGATTTGACATCATGCATACACAGCACGTACAAGAAATAGCACCACATACGATATTTTGTTTAATGCTGATTTCTTATCGATTGTGCTGAGACAATCTCTCGATGATCACTTATTTAGTGGTACAGTCGAATCATACTCATAGAAACTTGTCAGAATAAACTAGAATGATTTTTCTGTAACTTTGAAATATGTAATTAATTTGGTTTAAAAATTTGAATACTGGTATTTGAATTAAAGAGATATTGTCAACGGAAATGTTTTCTATACTTTTTCAAATGAACAACTAAAACTTCAACTTATAATCGTCACATCATTTTCTCACAGAGAGATTAATATTGACTCTTTTATTCGAGAACATTATAGGCTCCGTCATATTCGGAAATGTTTTCTTCAATACTATCATATTGAATATTCTGTAGTATGTGTGCTCATTAAATACTATTCGTTCTGAATAATAATAAAAGTCAGTCGCTATTATCGTATTATCTTAAAGCAGGAAAATCAAGTGAACGATTTCAATATATTTAAAAAAAGACTACAGCAAATTATTTCCTTTTAATTCTTTGGTAAACTTGAAATATTATTCATTTATTTATTTTTCGTGTTTAGCATTGTGCTCTTCGAATCTGGATGGATATGTATGCACTAGTGATGATCGTGATAGTCCCTGCATGCATTTCTCTCATCATCAATTTTCTCGTATACAGCCATGCCCGATCTTCAACTCAACGTATTCAACCACAATCTATAACATCACAACTGCATAATGAAACTACTCAACAACCAAAAGTTAGTCGTCGTGATTTGAATCTATTTCGGCAAATGCTCATCATGTTTTTTTTGTTCGCTGGTGGATGGACACCAATCTATTTGACATTAGTTGTGAATGAATTCATCGCTGTTCCATCGCTGGCTACATCGATACTCTCACTGATGGCTACAATTTGCTTATTGACGGACATTATTGCTATGATCGTCCGTGATCGCGAACTACGAGAATATTTACGAGAACGAATTCGGTAGTACGATTGAGTGTGATCGAAAACTTTATCATAAACGAACTGTAATTACCGATTGAATATTTTATGAGTGTCTATTAATATAGTCTAAATGAAATATTTTTTCTCTGTATTCCAATTATATCTGATTAAAGTTTCGTAGAAGATTCTTCGTTCGGCTTATACTATTGAAAATTATTTTGTTTTTGAATGAATACCAATATATTTGATAGTTATTAACAGTTGACACTTTTATTCTCATAAGAAAAGCAGTTTTCTAATATTCTAGCGTATTTTAATGTTCGGAAAAATTCACGTCAACCTTTGTGAATGTCTGAATAAGAAAGAAGCATTTATACAGATACAAGCTTGCTTGAGATGATTTAATCGATAAGAGCCAGTGTTATGAAAAGATCAACATATGGATCCACAATTGACTTGAAATAGTATTGACTAAAATTAATCTCGATCCTATTGTAATAATCACAACCTTATGATCCACATGACTCTTTTGGGTATGACTCCATCTTTTACAACTGAAAATCATGAAATATTAAATCTTTTAATTTCATGATAAGAGAAGAAATGTTCAATTCAATAATGTCTTGTACAGAAAACATGGTCTATCAATTCACCATTTTTTTTATAGCGAATGATCATGCATTCGCCAAATGAACTATTTCAATCATTTTAAGTGTTGAATGATTGTAAGTACTTTACATTCGAGTTTACAGCGTTAATAAAATATTTCATGCTTTTGTTTGTAGGTATAAAATAGTAATACAACTTATTCTTTTTAGAATCTTGAATGATTTTTATTGGGTATAGATAATTTAATAAAATGAGAGAAAAAAAACATCGAAATACATCTATTCAATAGAAAATTGTTGTACTCGATGATTAAATGAGTCTACGACATACATATTGCCTTGCCGATCAAAAGCTAAGCCCATGGGACTGTTGAGTTGATTTTGTTGGTTTCCGATACCATTTCCACCCACGATGACACTACCCTGCTTCGCTCCTTCTAGCCAACGTAGTACTCGTTGATTTCCAGCATCTACTACATATAAAGTACCCGATGCATCAACGAATAGTCCTCTAGGAGTCGACATTTTTGTCATGGCTCGACCACCAGCGACAACAATCCCTTCTTGTGCACCTATACTCCATTTCATCACACGATTGTTTACCTTGTCCGAAACGTAGACATTCTGATTGGCATCGACGAACAGATAAGTCGGCCACCTAAATTGATTCAAACCCAAACCTGCTCCATTGCCACCAGCAACAATAGTACCATTCGTGCTACCCATTTGATATCGTGTTACTTCAAAAGTTTCAGTGCTAGAGACATAAATATTTCTCTGTTTATCTAAAGCTAATCCAGAACAAAAGGTCCCAGAGAGAAGGATTTCACCTTGTGTTGTACCACTTTGAAGGGACCATTGTAAGACTCGTTTGTTTCCATAATCACAGATAATGAGGCTATTTGTATCTTTATCAATCGAAACATCGATTGGATGATACAATTGGTTTAACTTATTTCCAGGACCATGACCACCAGCAACTACTAACCCATTGCTATCGTCTATATTCCATTGAACGATACGATTATTTTCGTAATCAGCGACAAATATCGTTTGATTGCCATCAACGGTAAGACCGTCAGGCCACAGGAGTTGATCGGTCCCATTACCTCCAATGTTGTCTCCAGCAACGGTCACTGCATTTTGTGACCATCGAGCATTCGTTGGAATACTTGGACTAGCTGTAGTAAAGGAAAGATGAAATACATTCAAAGTTATTGACGAAAAAAATAAATCTCTCGCAGGAAAGTACCACAATAGTCATGCTGTCCTTCAAAGGAAAATTTTGTAACACGTGATAGCATGATGATATGCATGTCAGTGCGTTCAAGTTAAAATTAGAAGGGAATAGCATTTTTACACTATTCGTACATTTATTTGTAAATAGCTTTGAAACGAATATGTGACTATACAATATGATCTTTACAAAAAAAAACAAGTGATAACTTTTTCGATCGTATACTTTCTTATTATGCGTTATACTTAATTCGTATTTTTATAATAATTTAATTTGCTTTCTATCAACCCTGATTGATTAATAAGCTCTATATTAAAAATAAATAAATCTAGATTTGATTATTTTAAACTTTTCAAATCATTTTTTTGCTAGCGTGATTATTCGATCTATTTTATAATACGACGTTTTGTCAAAGGTAATTGACGTCATCAAACGATACAATATTATGCAGGTAGTGATATAAACAAACAACATTATTTTTATTGCGTCTTCGCTTCCTTTCATCATTGATTGATACTCGCAAGATTGAAGCAAAACATTTAAAAACTAAGACCTTGCCCATCCTTAGCATTTTGTTTGTTTCTCTATTAATACATGAAGTAAAAGAAAAGCGCAAATAAAAATGTGTACATTATTTTGTGTATTTAAATCTCATATGTATAACATTATACAGTTCGATGACGTCACCTGTGCTTGATGAACCGTCGCAATAAGAAATGAAGAGAAAATATGAACAAACAGGAAGTTAAGCTAACTAATAAAATCTTGTATAAACACATCATCAGCACATTTTCTTCAAAGCACACAACGCATTCGAGACAATAAAACAACCTCACAATTGCATCTTAGTCTGATATTACACCAGTGTTAGTGAATTCAAAGACACCGATACAATATACTTATCATATAGTGTTATTATCATCGATTTTACTTACATGTTGTTGTACTAGTTGAAGTCACTGTTGTTATACTAGGTGAAGTCGCTGTTGCTGTACTCGGTGAAGTCGCTATTGCTGTATTAGGTGAAGTCGCTGTTGTTGTATCCGGTGAAGTCGCGGTTGTTGTATCGGGTGAAGTCGCTGTTGTTGTATCCGGTGAAGTCGCTATTGCTGTACTAGGTGAAGTCACTGTTGTTGTACTAGGTGAAGTCACTGTTGTTGTATCCGGTGAAGTCACTATTGCTGTACTAGGTGAAGTCACTGTTGTTGTACTAGGTGAAGTCACTGTCGTTGAATAATTATTACTGATGGGAACTATGTAGACGTAATTTGAGCCAACTATGTTAATTAAAAATATTGCTTCCGTGAATATGTTACGGCTTGTAACAATTAAAATATATTGCATATCACGTTGTAGGTAGATGAAAAAGTTTGAATTATATATATCGATGCCAGTATTGGTCAATGGAATTTGATTTGACGATGGATCAGATGGCAAGAAACTACTGGCATAGAGATATGTGAATATGGCTGCACTGCTTTGAATCGAAACACGATAATAGTCATTTGTTGAAGCATTAAGTAGGAAAGCTCCATAGTAGTGATCTTGCGATGAACAATCTACACAATTGTAGGTTGGGCTGTTTGAAGTTAATTGTGATGCATATGACGTCTGCACAGCTGGTGACAAAGCTATGTGTTAAAAATGAAAATATTAGCAGATTCGAAATTTATGGATAAGTGTCAAATCACTTAGGTTATCCGTCACTTGTGCAGGGGTAATTTCATTAGTTTCAATTGAAACGATTTCTGTTTATATTAGTTTTCTCTTGAATGCATAAGACTACAGTTCATTTTTTTTCTTTCATAAACTATTAAATTTCATTACAAGAAAAATATTCTTATTATAATTCGATTTCCTTTATCAGATATGAAAGCATAGAGTATTCTATCTCGCACAGAAATCACTGAAGTCAAGAAATGTGAAAAATAACGTACTCGTTTGGGTTATAACAGTGTCCGATTTGCTTTTCCTCGCTAATTCTATGACCAGGCCAACTATCATACAAGTCAAACAAACTGTGACCACCATTATGAGACAAGCCATCTGCATACAACGAGTTCCTTTTTTCAATTGAGTAAGATTTTGATTGTACGCCACCATATCAGCTGAATATTTATGTTCAATGTCATTCGCAGAAATAACTGGAATGATGACTGAATTATATTGTGTCATTTGAGATACTGTCGATGTTCGCCGTTGAGAAGCTAGCTGTTTCAAATACTCGTCTGATTGTAAATCAGCTACATTGAGCGGTTCTCGAGTCATGGGACTCGTACCATGTTTCTCAATCCATTTAACAATAGCTACACGTTCATAAGCATGACCATCTGTAGCTATGACTGGATCACGAAAGAGTTGAAGTGTGATTGGACATGTCAAAGTTTCTAAATCTTCGTTTGCTTTTGTTTTACTATCCATGTTAGTTGGTGAATACTCTTATATCGATATCATGTTTTTCTGCATTGAATAATATTTATTGCGTTGTAATTTAACATGATCACTGATCAGGAACAAAACTGAAGAGGAGAACAGAAAGCAAAAACGGAACATATATCGATGCATTTTTTCCCGTCGATCTATGCTGAAGCAAATGTAATGTACAGGTATGTGTCACAAAATCATCAATAGATTGGTCAGCCGAGTAATGTAATTTTATTTTCATACAAACTAGAATGATTAATACGTTGTCGCAAAAATAATTTTTATGATAAATGTATAGTATTGGATTGACAAAAATGATTGGGCGTTAAAAAAATGTATCGACACAGATACGTTTTATGTTTTCGACTAAAAACAATTTGTGCGTTTATGGTAGGTAGAAGGTATAATTATGTGAAGTGAAATTAATAAAATCGAAGAGTTTTACGAATAGATCTTGAGAATTGCATAGGTCAAGTACATCAGAAGAATGTTTGCCTAGGAACGAGAACTTAGTTCTTTCTTAGCAAAGACAAAATTTGCAATGAATTAAACTTTTGGTAATTCGGCTAACTTTGCTATTCATCCGTACAAGAAAATTGATTGCGATGAAGCGTAAAACTAAATCTTTTAAAGATACTTAATCATGAATATTATGGATAGTCAAGATTCATTGATTCATTCGATATTAAAAAAAGACTACTTGAAATCTTCTTTTTTAAGATCATCTGTTTTTAAAGACTTCGATTAATAATTATTGTTGCTATATTAATCTAAAAGATAGATTGTTATTCAGGTATTGAGACTAAGGAAAAAAGCAACATGACTACTGTTTATATCTTTCGTCATACATTCGTTGTTCTACCGATATTCAATCAAAAAAACCTCAAGGCAATATGTGAGCACAGTCATCATTATTGTAAATCAGGATCAGAGAGAAAAGTTTTGTTCCATACGTATGTATGTGATACCATGGATTTATATGAATCTTTTGGATCATATTTATTTCTCATCAGTATCATGCTTTCATTGTTAACATCGATATTGACATTGAAAATAAAATTGTGAGAACTCATTATATGCACTATAATTATTGTTTGTTTATTTATTTGGTATCTAAAACAAAACATATTGGTTTAAATATCTATGAATTCTAGTACCTCTTTGATTGGTATTATATTGATGACGTAAACCTTATAAAAAAAATTGGATTTCTCCTACTTTTCATTATGCAACGATATTTTTTTATTATTTCTATGTCTTATGAATTTTACTCTTGAAGAAGAACAATTGAATATTATTAAATTTTTATATTCATACACTTATGTATTATGCTGTTCTTTTATTGAAATGATTACCACCTGTAATTACAACATCTAAATCCATTTCGCATGTTATACTAACTTTATTTTTGTCAAACTAATTTCTTTATGATTCAAATTTTTCATGGAACAATATTCCTTTTATCATTAAATAAAAAAGTAAAAATGTAATTCACACAAGCAAAAACAAAAAGAAAAAAACAGAAAAGTTATAAGGATCATTTTTTTAGAATATTGATTTCTTTACTTTGATAAACTCGATTGATTTGAAATAATTTCTTAGAGTATGATTATTTTCATATATAAAAAAAAAAGGACTATTGAAATACACTACTCAAGCATGTACTCTATAAAAGCTGATTAATTTTGTATCTCTTTCTATGCTGTCTCACAAGAATATATTAAAATAAACGTTCTGACAAGAGAGATACTAGATGATTCGTCAGCGGCGTAACCGGGGGTGGCAAATGGGCAATTTCCCATTGAAATTTCACTTTTTCAGAATTGTGCATAGGTCCACGAAAAAATAATTTTATCCCGTGGTGCTTTTATGCTTGCATATTTTGCTTATCTCTGATAATATTCAGTACACATAGCCCATTTCGATACCTTTATTTCCGTTACCTCCCCAAGTCACTCGATCCTGCCGGGACCCATCGAAACCGGATCACTCCAGAAGACGGCATGATTCTCACTAAAATCTGCCAGGATCCGACAGGGATTCCGCCTGAATTAAAAGGAAAATGATCCGGTCGTTTCCTGCCGGATAATACAACCGAACATTGTCGCAAAACCGATCGACCCCGACGACCGAATAATCCCGGGTTCACAAGGGCTTCACCACATCTTTGACCGGATTCCATCAGATTCCGGCGACAACGAACTCATAAAAAATCTCTCATACAAGCATTCTCTAATCACAAGATGAATCAACTGTTTAATAATTGATAAATTGTCATTGTCGTTCTTTGATATCTTATATAGTTCATTTTTCTGTGGCTTTTTATTAACTACAGTTAATTTATTCATCAATGGAAATTATTGAGCTATTAGTAAAACAAAGTCGTGTTCAAATGAACGTTCATCAAATAGCGATACTTTAGAAACATTTTAAAATAACCCACCTGGAAAATTATTTGAAATATTATTATAATGTTTCATTACATATGGATATGAATAAATATGACAATAAGATATTGTTTTTCTTGGAAATAAGAGTGTGGGTGTGTGAACATGAGCACGTCGCAGATACACCCACACCCTCGACAATGAACACTAGTCGTTTGAACTGTCGAGCAATCCTATCCCATTTACTTCTATAGAAAATCAAGATTTTGAGCGATGGCCGAATCTAGTTGTTTTTGCAAAAGATCAGATGATGATGATTCAGCTCTTTGTTAATTCTGTGCCAAACGATCCTATTCAAAATGCTTCACTGGTTTGATTCAAAGCTTGTTTCTATCGAAATCTTGAAACAATTGCGAGATACTTATAAAGGAGAAGGTATTTCCTTTCAAGATCCACTCTCTGTTTATCTCGTTGTTACATTTAATAGGTATGTCTTCATCACGAACAAGATATATATTTTTCTAATTCACTTTCTCTATCAATGGTTACCAAGACGATACGAACATCGAATCAAAAGGCTCGTAATGAAATATTTTCTCAGACGATGGCTTGTAACACTCGACTTACCTATGAGAAAAATACATAAAGAAGGACCAGCATGGAACTTAGCTTCATACGCAAATGAAATTTGGATCAATTCAAATTTAAAATACGATTGGGCAAGTCGAGTTGATTTTGGCATGGAATAACGATGCCAATGTGGAAAAGGAATAGAAGTTCGAAAGTTCTATTTTTGATAACAGATTATTGACTTCGATGCATCTTCTTTTAAAACGGATTAAGTTTGAAATTAGAAGAAAAATCACACTGCACTCAACAACTCTCAATGAAATATAAATCGATTCATAATACAATAGCGATATATAAATGTTTATCAATCAAAGAAAGTTGCTGCAAAGTCCATAGATAATCAACTATAGATATGATATCAACCCTCTAATTACAGATTGTTAAGATTTCATGAAGGAAACATATGTCATTGATGAAAAATTCACTTCAACTAAAATTTTTCACAAATTATCAAGAAACAGCATGACACAAAATATGAACAGACAATATGTTCTATGATTTTGAAAAACATTAGACATTCTAAAACCTTACAAGTTACTTTTTAAGCCATTTAAACACATTTTTTTAGCGCTTTAGAATTGATTACGTAAAATAATCAAGTGCATTTAAAATAGACTGAAAAAACTCGATTACATATATTCAAATGTTTTTTCGTCCTGCGATTATTGGCACGCCGATAGTACTAGACTTCGTAGAGCAACTGTTATTCGCTCGATCACTGTAATACGATAATAGTTTCGTTTCATGATGAATACGTTCTCAAATACAAAATGAGATGAGATGATGAATTCTAAAAGACGTAGATTTTTACTGAAAACTATCAGATTGTGTAAAAATTTGATTAAAATTACAATTTCTAAGTTTTCAATGCTCCTTCAGACTAGCCAACTTATGTCAAAAATTAACATTTTTCTAACAATTATTTGATTCATTATGATGTATTTTGTTTTCACTTTTTGTTAGTTCTCTTTTGTTTGATAAAATAAAGTACTCGTTTAAAAAAAATATATATTTATAAAAAGTTAAGAAAAACAGATGGTTCCTTGTAAAGTAAATATTATGATGACAACAACCTATAAGCATAGATTAAGCAAGAGTAATGCGAACTTTGTCCGCAGATACTTGACTAAAAAAATAGACGATTATGTAAGTGACTGAGTAGTATAGAAAATGATGGTCGATACAATCGAAAATTGAATTTCAAATCAGAAAATCAAAGTAAGTTATTTGAACTTCATTTATGTTTTGTTCTCGTTTCCATTTGAAGCTTGCCGCAAATCAGAGGTGTTTCGTTTCGTCAAAACTTTAATATGAATTTTGTCTTAGGTAAGTAAATAACATCCATCTCATATAATTAAACAAGCAAACAAATGCATACGGTCTCTTCAATGACGAAGCGTTAAAGATCGAAAAAGAAAGAATTTTGTAGATCGATAGTAGCTTTCTAACTACTTGTCATAGACGAATTGTTTTTTAAACTCACCCGAAAACGTTTTTGTTTTTAATCTCTTAGTTATATTTCTTTCTGCTATGGTTCTCTCCTGTTCGGCGGCTAACCAACAACGATGCACAACTCCAGCGGATTGTCCTACAAGTGAACAGTGTGGTGCTGGTTATTGTTGTTGACTATCAGGTGCATGCCAAATCGACAATCATAACTGCTGTAAAGGCTGCAATCCAGACGGTGCTTCGGGTTCTGGCACATGTTTTTCATAGATTGACTATTCCAATGATAATCACATCCGTATTTTGATTTATTCGTTCTTTCTGTTTCCATCATACATAAAGAAAATAAATAAATTTATGAATGCCTTTCTATTCTAAATTAATCCCTTTTTGGAGATTGATATGAGCGACGGCTAGAATATTATAATACCCTTTAATCGATAGAGCAGAGCTCTCGTTTAATCATGTAAATTTAGAGTTGAAAAAAACATTTTAAATAAAACACTGCATCTATATAATCTTGTAAATAAATAGTCCGAGCAACATGATAATCTCTTTTAACAAAGGATTCGAATACAAACGAGCTAAATTTTGCGTATTAAGAAAAAAATATATAGTTAATGAATATATTTTGTTTTTGAGATACATTTCAAATAGCATAAAAATCAAACAAGCATATATGAAACTATAACATCTGTCAATGAATCTGTATTTTTGATGGCATTGCATTAAATTTGCGTTTTGACTTAAATGGAAGGAGGAAGATACTTTTGGTGAAATAATTCTTTCTCCTAAATGAGATAGAGCTATCGTTACTTTATCAAATGACTTGCTACTATCAAAAAATACTTCATTCTAATTTCTCAATACATGATAAGTTGTGCATCATGAAACTATCATTTTTTTTTAAAGTTCCATCAAACTTTATTTTAACTCAAGAGATT
>OENM01003156.1:966-11722 GCA_900239745.1 Rotaria magnacalcarata | reverse complement strand
ACGCAGCAAGTACTACCGGTTCAAGAAAATGATACCATCAAGCTGTACTGGAATCAACCGGTGCAGACTAAAAAGATCATTCGCCACAATAAGCCTGATATCATACTCTTTGATAAGATCAAGAAAACTGCTCTTGTCATTGAGTTCGCCATATCATGGTTTACTGGTATTGAAAGGCAGATAGACATAAAAACAAACCGATACTGTGCCAATGGAAATTATGACCAAGATCTGAATGTACCCTATCCAAGCGGTGATAATTTACTTCGTGAATTACAAACTGTAGGATGGGATGCATCATTCTTGCCTATAGTTATTGGCAGGACTGGTGAAGTTCTTCTTGGTCTGAACGAAAAAATCAAGGAAAATCTGGGCATTAACAGAGAAGTCGCAGATGATTGTATCGAAAGAATGCAACAAAGTGCTGCATTGGAAACCAGGAGGATCATCAAAAATCACCTGTCAAAGAGAGCACACTAACCTGAGGGTGTGGGTGTGGATCTTACTCTTCTCTGAAGCAACACCCACACCCACACTTTTGTCAAATATATCTACATAAAAATATATCAAATACGTAGCTCGTATCACAAAATAATTGAAATCTCTCAACATTTTATACAACATTTTTTATCAAAAACCCACGTCGTATAGAATGGTCCGTAAACGGCCCTAAACGACTGAAAAAACACTAAAAACGGGAGCCGTTACGATGGCCAGCGACGAAGCACCGGAAAACGATGTGATAGGGCTAAAAATAGTGCCTTTTAGATGGCGGTTTCCGTGTTGTCGGAAACGACTACCGTCTAAGGCGAAAGTTTTTTTGTCGTTGTACATATCTTTTATTTTTGGATATAAATACGGGTAAAATACTTACTTAAACACTGTCGTTCAACCTATTATATTCACTTTATTTTATTTATTTTATTGTATTTTATTTTTATTGTACTTTATTGAATTTATTTTTATTTTATTTTATTGTATTTTATTTTGAGAAATAAAATATAAATGATCAACGTAGCACTCATTTTGAACGGTGAAAAATGACACGATTGAGAAGTATAGGGAGAAAATAGAGTCCTTTTATCGCTCGACCTTTTTCATCGGAAAAGGCCTTAAACGAGGTCGCTAACGTTCCGAGGAAGAATGGTTCGTAATCAGAACTGACGGAAAATGACTGGAAAACGGTGAAAACGGTGATCGTTTTTCATTGTTTAGAGCGTTAATTACGCCGTTTCTTGATCGTTTCAGGCAGTTTAATGCCATCTTTCAGGCGATCTGAATGATGGACCTGGGAATATCAATAGCTATATCGTCTTCATATCTTCTCTCTGCTACTACAATCCACTATTAATGTATTCAATAACCTCCAAATGTTAAAACGTTTTCTTTTTCTATCTTATTCCGAAAAACATTATGAAACTCATTCTATTAAAGAAAAGAAAATCCTTTATTGAGCTAGTATCGATCTAATAGATTCATGATATGTGAGTTACACATTTTAGCCCCAACGGGGTTGCACTAAAAATCTTTTTTTTCTGTATTGATTTCCTTGTGAAACTTATTTGATCGACAAATCAACATATATGAATTAAGATATGGAAATTTTAATGAGAAAATATTTAAGCAAACATTCATATGAAAGCGGTTCATTGAAATAAAGCGATAAGGTTGACACTAATAATAAAGTACTTCAGCAGATTCTAATTATATTTGAAAAATTCTTCCAAAATTGAATATTCAACGTCTGACTCCAGTTCAAACACCAATATTTCTTAGATAAAATGCTGGAAAGCTTTATAACAAACTCAGAATTCTGGTTTTAAACAAAATTCTAAGCAAAACTTCCGTTTCGATAGATAGAAATATATATATTCTTCTATTGATATAAAATTCTGCTGGCAAATGATCAATTCTGCTTAGAATTCTGCTTTCGATCTAAGGTAGTGTGTGTATACAGTCCCTAGTCGAACATTTTGTAAGTAAGATCTTGGCCAAGATCTTGGGTACAGATAAGTCAACAGATCTTGAGAATTTAGGTACAAGATAAGTGTATTATGTTGTACCAAGATACTTAATACAGAGCTTAGGTAAGAATCAACAAGATCCTTCATGGCTCATTCTGAAAGCATGTTTTGATATTTTTTCAATTTATTTTAATTTCAATTATTCCTGTCCTGAATCACTCAAGCAAGTCAGATGTTGATATCTGACTGACTTTAAGTTGGTTCGATATCCGTCAGACCAATTTATGGTAGTTCTCTCTCGATCATCAATCGAGATCAGCATTCTCTCAAATAATTAATAATCGAGAAATAGTTTAGAAAAAACATTATTTTGAAAAATTATGTTGCTTATATTCAGCTCTGTATGCATACAAAAATGGTGAATGACTAGATACCGTATGTATATTCACTGATGATGTCGCTTTCTGTTTTACTCAAGATCTTGTGAGAAGATAATAGTAAACGATATCTTTTCCATGATCTTGCCAAGATCTTAGGTACAGATTTATCTGATACAACCAATATATGTACATACAAATAATCTATTTAAGATCTTCATAAGATCTTACTTACCGATTCCAAGATTTTCAGACCTAGCTTATAGCTTACAAGATGTTTCACTACGCTATAATATTTTTTCAAATTCTATAAATTGGAAAATCGATCTCAAATAAGCTAAAGCATTTTTAAAGCTTTATGATTTGGATTTTGAACAAATTGAAATGTTTGATTTTCCCACTTCTAGAAATTCAATTTAAATTTCAAAAGAAATCATTTTCTATAAAGTAGAAAATCCACAAAAGATTTCAGGCCATTTGAAAATCAGCTTTGATTTCATAGAAAATCGATTGGGAATTTTTGAAAACGAAAAAAATTGATTCTATTGCTTCCAAGATTGTGGAAACAAAGATCGTCACTTAGTAATTGTACTGCCTTAGTATATAAGTCAGTAGGTATAATGTTAAGTATTCATTAATTTCTTCAACTCGCTATTAGAAGTTGTTAAATCTTTTTTCATTTTATTTTATTTTATTTTATTTCCTTTTACCATTTATTTCTCTCGTTCTTATTTTATGTTAATTATTGTTCTATTTTAGTTTTTATTTTATTTTAGCTTCTATATTCTGTTATCTTTTTTTGTTTGATTTTTTATTTTGTTTTAGTCTGCAATGCTTGTTATTTTAGTTTTTCATATGGTATTTTATTTCATTTTATATTTTTGCATTTTTTACTATTTTATTTTTATATATTTTTCTATTTGTTTATTTTGTACTTCATTTTATTTCCATCAACAAGTATAAATGCTTCAGGATAACGAGAAAATGAAATTCGACTTTCTAGTTTTTAGAATATATTCCAATTGCTATGTCGGATCCGAAATTCTAGGAATGCATATATGAATTCACTCTCGATTTTCCAATTAGAAAATCGAAGTTCATATTTTTTATGTTTTGAATAACTTATTTTCTTGTTTATAGTGTAGGTTAACACAGAATTCTGTAAGAGAGACAGAATTCTTACAAAATTCTGCTGATAAATGATCAATTCTGCTAAGAATTCTGCGGTCGATCTAAGGTAGTGTGTGTATACAATAACACTGGAAAGAAAGAAACTAACATAGTTTATAAATGAACAGAATTCTCGAGTTTCGCTTGGGATGAATTCTGTCACTGCTGACACTCACATTCGACTTTTAAATTATATGTAATATCATCAGATGATTTGGCATAAACACCTTCATTATGTTGATTATAATGTAGAGTTAATCTGAATGTATCACTAAAGTCTGCGTTTTAAACATTATTCCATTTGAAGTCTTGCATTAACATTCCTAACGGATGCATTTGCTTTTAATTGAATCGCTTCATTTACTGCTCGAATATATTGATTTGTTGTTGTTGTTGTTGTACGAGATGCACCTCGTCTTGGTAAATTATTTACTTTATTTCTCTTTAAAATTCTCCAAGCTTTAAGGCATAGAGATTTCGTCATTGTATTATACGATGGATTTTCGGACTAAAGGACAAATATAGTAATTTTTTGCTTTCCATGATGGATGCAACTTTTTAAAATGTAAAACGAGAGAATAGAATTCCTTTTTGTCTTTAGGAAGTGGTAGATACGGTGTTTTTTGTTCATTCATTAATTATGCACTCATGTTGGCCTTTATATAAACTTGTTATTGGCACGTGCAGAAACAAAAATACGTTCGTAAAAGAAACATTTTTATGTTTTGCCATTTACTAATGCAAAAGGGTCGAAATAACATTTTTTCCAATTTGCATCGAGTTTATCTACTTGCTAATCGAAAAACTAGTACATACTAGTGTTGTCACTGGCTCTCATCCACTATAAAAGCTATAGACCTGAAACTTTGTAGTTATGTAGTACTAAATACCTTCAATAATCAATCAAAGTTTTGAAAAATTTTGCTTTTGTTAGGCGTGAGGACGATTCATTTTAAAATTATTTCAGAATTTCTGGTACACCATTTATATTTGTATCTATTATGATGCAACCAAAGAAGTATGCATCTGTATTTAACCAAAACAATAAATCAAAACGTTTGTTCCCTTGATCTTAGGTTGCTTCATTTGAAAAAAATAATAAATGTGTCTGTGACATCGTTTGTGACAACATCAGAAAAACAACAAAGATAATTTTTTTTCCTATAAAACTTGAAAGATACAAGATGATGTCGAAAACTCCGAATATAAAATATCAGTTTCTCAAAAATTTAAACAGCAATAGGAAATATTCATGTGCTACTCTCATAGCTATTATGTAAGAATAAAATCTGTTTTTCTCGACAAAAGTCATTTGAAAAGCGTTCTGGCGAGAGTATGAAGGTCAGTCTGCAGTAAAGTGAACCATAACTATAAATCGACAACTAGACTGACACCCTTTAATCATATATCGCAATTAAATTACGTTTCCTTTCAAATAAACAGTCATTGTAATAAGATTAAACAACGTGAATTAATCTTTTTTTGTGTACTCAAAAAAAAATGAGTACACTCTAGATTCGGTCAGTGTGTCCGTCCGGCCGTTAACACGATAACCTTTGAAAGCCTCATCCAATTGTCATGAAATTTTGTACATATAATGATCTCATCAATATCTCAGTCGAGTTCGAAGATGAGAAGGATCCGTCAAGTAACGGCTGAGTTATCGAAAAAATTGTAATTATTGACCAGACCATCCCTGAGGGGGAGTACAGGGATTTTTCAAAAAACATTTTCCCAGAATTATCCAGAACATATATAAATCGACTCAGTTTTTAACGCTGATTCCGAATCTGATACTAGTTCTGAACTAAATCGTAGCCTTCTAACAAAACATCGCATGAAAACGGTCTCAAAATGCACAAAAACTGCATCCAGAAACCAAAGTACCTAGTTTCTCATGATAATTTTGGTGTTCAGACATTCTAGAATGACTCATGTCCCGTGTACTTTTTGCAGTACACATAACTCTCGGATGAAATCCGAAGTTTCCACATTTATTCTATATTAGTTAAGTTCTTTATCACGCTTCTCTGGCACTATTTTCTTTAGTAATATTCAAGAACTATAAAGAAACTACTTTCTCTATCTTAGACTGAATTTATCATCACAAGCCGAAGGTATGATTGATTTTGTAACATCAAACAGAATGAATAAATCTAGTATCTACGTATCTTCATTCTAATTCATCATGATAATTTTCAGGTATGATTATACCACTCCGGTACGATTGTAATGATAAAATCGAAGATCATGGGCGCGTCACTTAATATCTTCGAGGGTGTTGGTGTGGGTAGGGTTGTGGGCTGGTTGAATGTTTTCTACCGTGAACCGCAAACGATTCATCATAATCACACCCACACTCTCCCTCGGTCTGCTTCTTTGCGTGAATGATTTGCTATATAAGCAAATAAATAGAATAATTTAATTTAATTTATTTATAGAGCTTATCATTTAATAAATTGTTTGAAAATGATTCTTATTTCAAATAAAAACAACTTTTGGTAATTTGAATTTATATTGAAGAAACGGGAAAATGACAATCCTATTATTCCTTTTCTTCCAACGGCAATTGTTGAAGATGGATTTCTATGGGATTCTTGAATTCAATTTTCTTCACGGCAAATACCATCCAAGGAACAATTAATACTTCTTGTTCTTCAGGAAACTCGGATACTGATTGTATATCTAGTGCAACGAATCGGTCAACTATATTGTAACTACACAAGACCGCGAGCTGGCCCTCGCCAGTTGAAGTGGCGATGAATCTTTTCGCTACACTTGGGTCTTTTGATGTTGAGAGGAAAGATCTATTCATAATTTTTTCCCGTACTTGATACTTTGACAAATCATTCTCGGTTACACGCATGCCCCGATAAGTTTCACCTCCACTCCATCTAAATCGATCCAATGAAGTGTCTCGACTGATGAAACCCGCAAAACACATTGCCCAATGCGAATCACAGAGATTCCACCGTGTTTTAGCTTCTTATGAAGTGGCAATAGATCGATTCAGTAGTCATTATAAGTCTGTGTCAGCCGTATAAAGTCGCAAAAAATAACTGCTATCACGTGTACAATCTAGCTCTTTGATAAACTTTCTAACTAGCTCAATGTCTTTGCTGTTCATCTTTGCTTCCACCACATGAATAGCTGCAATAACATGTTCTTTATTTGCTAACAGTGTATAATCATACTTTCTTTTCGAAACAAGTTTGGCGTTCGCGCCACAGTAGGTCCATATGAGTTCCAATCCGATATCAACGTACCGGTTTCCACAACGTGTTTTGATATATGTACTATCAGATGCCGGAGGTTCTTCGTCCTGCAAGTTCTTTATTTGCTGCAACTCAACACAATAATAATAATTTTTTTTAATGAATAAATAAATAAATAAATTTTTTATTTTTATTTTTTGAATTTTTATTATAAATAAATGAATGAATAAACAAAAAACAAAAAAGGGAAACAAAATAATAATAACGCGAGGCCTTTCGAATTCTTTTTGAATTATTCTTTGTCAAGTGAGTAAATAAAACTCGTGAAATTTCTATTTTCTGGATCTTCTTTACCATGTCTATTGGTGTATCAGTTTGGATTTTTTATATATTTAGCGATATGTTTTAATGCATTTCCAGCATCTTTATTTGTTGCAAGTCAACACAATAATAATAATTTTGTTTAATGAATAAATAAATGAACAAATAAATTTTTTATTTTTGTTTTTTGAATTTTTATTATAAAGGGTGTGGGTGTGGGTGCCTGCAAGGTTGATACCCACACCCCAAAAATGTCGTTGCCATCAAGTACTGCCCGCTCAGTACCGAAAAATCCAATAGAATGCCAGATTGCAAGATGCCTGGACCGTACGCACCACGACTTCCAATGCACAGCCCGTGGAAAACGAGATTATCAACTTTATAAAGTTGCTTTATGGTTTCATCCAAGGTTTTGTAACGATCTACCTTCCGGCGGTATGCATCCTGAAAGCTGTTGTTATGAGATTCAAAGACACACGTTACGTCTAGAACAAGTGCTTGATCACCCCGGATTGCGATTATATCGGGCCGTGAAACATTAGTCTGCAGAGGTGGTGAAGGAACACCTTGTTCTTGAAACACTTGGAAACCTTTTACCCGTAGTTTTTCTGATACTTTTCGACAAACATTATTATGTCTATGACATCTCATGCCCTGAGTGAAAGGACATGTCTGAAGTATGTGGATTAAGGTTTCATCAACAAGACCGCAGCGGCGACATTTTTTGTCAACTTCCCGACCTCTTGATGTTGAGACCAAGGTCGGTGTTGTATTAGTTCGCATATGTAACGCTTTGATAAACGTATTTCCTTTCATTATTCGTGTTTGTCCTGATAACCATTGATTGGTTATAGGACTATTTCTGAATATTTCACTTACGCTACCGTGCATTGTTTCTAATAGTCGACTTCGTGATTCATCAATAGAAAGAACTTTTCTGGTGTTGATGTTAATGGCTGACGGGCGGTTGCTAAGCCTCATGGCGTGACACCAGCGAGCATGCATACTGGATCCCTGTGTTTCCATAAGGAACCGTAAACACTCATCACTAGGTCGAGTACACGATGCATGAAGACGCACCTTAGCAATACCTATTATGTCGTATAGTTTTCCCACGCCTAAGCCTCCATCTTTTATTGGTAGATAGAAAATCTCACTACATACTGATTTGGGCAGTCTAAGTATCTCTTTAAGCCACCGCCTAATAAGACGATCTTGCTGTCCTATTAGCTTCGGGTAACATTCCGTATTAATAAATGAAAAGATGAATCGCGGAATTAGATACGGCCGAAGCATCAACAATTTTTGTTGTGGCTTCAATGGTGCTTTTCTAAAAGATTCCAATGCTGATCTGAGTTCAGTCACTGGTGCTCTTGGATCAACTGCTCCGAAAGGTGTGAATAGAACTCCTAGATAACGACATTGTTCGTTGATGCCTAACAGCCGGATAGGTTTGTTTTGAACCGTAAATGATGGTGGGTTCTTTACGGATGAGTCTGCGATTTGAGACTTTTTAACCTTACCCGCTTTCCGAAGACAGATGGCAACACACTTGTCTGCATTAAGTTCAAGACCCCTGGCACGCAAAAATTCTTCCGTGACCGAAAGAAGTTCTTGCATACCTATTTCAGATCCCGAAAATAATGCAATGTCGTCTGCAAAGGCGCGAGCATTAACCCTTCCCACGCCTGGAAGTTCATATCCAAAACGATCGCCTATTATCTCGAAGAGCTCATCAATAACGAGATTGAATAGGACAGATGACATCGGATCGCCTTGTTTAACACCTCTCTTGATGTATACCAATGGTGAGTCTCCATCCGCACACGATAATGCTGTGTACGAGTTCTTATATTCATTTTTAATTATTTCGATGAATTCACTTGGATAACCATTCCTCACTAATGCACGTATAATAGATTCATGTGGTACTGAATCAAAGGCCTTGCTCACATCTAGTAGACACACAAACAAATTACTTTTGTTAGTTCGCGCATGTCTTAATAGATTGTGAAGGATAGCTACATTCTGACCTACACCGTTCACTGGTTTAAAGCCAGTCTGCTTGGAACTGGTGCGAAATGCGGATTGCATCCTGCGTGTCAGTATTTTATTGTATAAGCGGATCAATATGGAAGCTATGGTTATTGGACGCCAATTTTTGATGTTATCCAGTCCGTCCTTTCCTTTTGGTAATAACACTGTTCGATTCATTTTAAGCTTCTCAGGCACTCTTCTTGAACCGATCCAAATGTTATATGCAGACCATAACTCACTCACTCCTCGCTATACGTTTAACATTGTTCAATGACACGTGATCTGAACCGACAGCTGTATCACTTTTTGTTTGATCTATTGCCAAGGCTATTTCCTCCCGTGATATTGGTCCGAGAAGAACGTCAGTTCCAACCTAGGCTATCTCGTCTAGCGTGCCGGTATCTTTTGTATCAGTTTCCCAGATCTTTCGAAAATGTTCATAGGCAACGGACATAGGTGGCTTGAGTGCAGAATTATCAACACCATCAAAGATTTCTGACGCTAACTTTGATTTGTCCTTTTTGAATAAACGTTGGTAATGCGCGAACTTGAGGACTTTCCTTTTGGACTTGTCGCTTCGAAGTTTGCTCCCAGCGTTTAGCTTTTCATCTTTGTGCTTCTTAGATGAATGAACACTTTCTAATGCTTCACATATTCCATTCAGTGATTCCTCTACTGGGTCAGAGTACAACACGTCTTCAACATAATGCGACAAGGCATCAGCCATTGTAGTACACATTTGGACCCTACCATTAATGATCTTATCTTTAATGTATTGTTGTACATTACGGTAGGTAGTACCATCAGTTCCTCGTACAGTAGTAGTTACTATGTCATTAGGGTTATTATTATCGAAATCTTCATCATTATTATTATTATTATTAATTACATCGTCATTCTCGACAATGTCACTATTTACATCTGAAGATTCGTCTGTACATTCTAACCCTTCGATATTTTGACTTGCTCGACAATCGCGTAATTGCTGTAGCAATTCTCTGTACTCTTTCGTTTTACGACGTGATTTAATGGACTCAAGTGTTCGAGTAGGAAATTTCTTAGCTAAAATTTGATTGATAAATATACCATCAAAGGATGGAATTTTCGCTTCAAATTCCGCCAGAATTAAGATTTCATCCTTGGTCCAACGTCGTTTTGTCAACGGAACTTCAATGGAGGCATTATACTCACTCTTGTGCATATGTCTCATATGTTGTGATAAGCTAACCGATTTGTCCCAACCGCCGGATGCACAGAGATTACAATAATATTTATTATTCTTTCTTTTATCTAGCGTCTTGTTCTTCGATCCTGTCTCCTTCATTCCAGCACCAGTTGTTATATCCTGAGTACACAAATTTCCTGCGGTATTATCGTCATCATCACTATTTTCTATATCGATTACTGAGTCACGTGCCCTTGCGTTGTTTTTCGGTATTGCAGAACTTGAATGTCTGTACTGTTTGACACTCTTGCTCGTCTGATTTTGCAATACATCTATGTCATTGTTCTCGGTTTCATCAGTGTCGGATTCCTCGTCGACGACTGGTATTGTCCTAGAACGTTTCTTTGTTGACTTTGTGACTAGTTGTTCATTAGGATTGATGACACTGTTAGCAGATGAATCATTTGTATTTGTACTAGGTTTAAGTGTGGTAGAAGTCTGTTTATG
>OENM01003154.1:0-11728 GCA_900239745.1 Rotaria magnacalcarata | reverse complement strand
TTCCATAAGTAGTTTACAATTCTTTTTTTGTGATTTATTTTCTCTGCTGTACTTCGAAGAAGATGATTATTCATATGATATATGATAAAACGCGACTTTGTGCACATCAATACAGTCGACATTTCTATTGAATCGATTGATAATTCAAATCAAGTGTGACTCTAAGTGTCTAAAGAGGATAATCGAACTATATAGTATAGTTGGCATAAATGAATAAACACTTTTCTGCATTTTTTAATTTAGAAATAGAGATCAAAGATTAAAGAAAACCAAAATCTATTGAGTTAAATTGAACTACGTTCAATTTCTCTGTTATAAGATGATTTAGTGAGTAGTTTGGCACAACAAAAAAAGAACTAAATTCGATTTTGGTATTTGAATGTAAATTAATATGGGATAAAATATTTCTCCACAAAGTAGTATCATCTTCTGTTTCTCTAGTCTAGTGGTTACTGTCTATGGATATGTACTATTTCATTGAGCTTGTACACGTAATATGCTAATGTTTCCAAAATAAAATATCAATAGATCATTCAAAAACTCTGTAATACTAAGTATACAACGTTTTAAATACTAGCTATCAGAATGCATAAGTATTAATGATTGCATAATTTTTGATTACCTTCTATAACAAGTGGCTTTTTTTGACGGTTTGACCGTCGCGGTGTTTTGTCGAGCTTTTGGCAATGTTTTCGAATTGTATTATTAATCGAATTCGAGTTTCCGTCGACAATAACTGATCTCCATGCGTTGTCCAATTTTTTCTTTATGACGTTCTTCATTTTAAAATATCTTAAAAAAAGAAAAAAGTTCANAGAAGAGATTTTTATTGATTTCCTCCAATTTTTGAAAAAAAACCTCCCGTTTTTTGAAAAAACCTCCCGTTTTCAAGTAACCCCCCTATACCTTTATTACTTCGCGCCGTCCCTGGTTCTGCAGCCATATAAATGTATCAATACAGAAAACTTTTCCAATCAAAGGTCTGACAACGAATTTTAAAAATCTATCGTCTCTCCAAATGTCGACTTTTTATCGTTCGTTGAAAAAAATTTGAGCCTCCCCTAAATTCAAAACGTTCCGCCGCCTGTGACCCTTACACAAAACTATTTTTTTTCTAAAAATGTCTATCTCTCACCTTAAAAAAAAGGAAAAAGCAAAATTTCAAAAAACTAACAACGTCATTGTGTTCCCCGACCCCCGATTACTTTTGATCAAACCTATCCCTGCAGGTTATTGGTTGAGGGTAGTTAAGTTGATGCATCTGCTTTGCTATTGGACGAGCGAACGAACTTACGAACGAACACATTTAACTCGTTTTTCGTAGTACCCTCCTTTCAGTAGAGGGAACAAAAAGCAGAAAATTCACTTCGAAAAGCTTCACAAAAATTAGCTCGAGTTGAACGAGAACTTGAAAGAACTGAAATTAGTTTAGTTCAATGTCAACATGATTTTGATGTTGCAATGCAAACTAAACAAGTAGATTATTCTCTATCTTACTTCTCAATGAGAAGTTAAATCTAACATTTAGACATATCAAACTGATTATAATGCTTTACTCAAACGGCGTAACGATGCAAATACATTAATATCAGGATTAACTGGTGAAAAAATTCGATGGAATGAACAAAATAAAGCATTTGAACTTAGTATCGAAAAGTAATTTCCTTTTCTAAGTTGTGTTTCTCTGTTCACATGAATTTCTTCAATCGATTAGATTAATTGGAAATACTATTCTTGTCACAGCTTTTCTATCGTATTGTGCCCCATTCAATCAAGATTTTCGACAAAGTATGTTAAATGAATGGCAAAAACAAATTCAACGAAGAACGATTCCTTTTTCCGATAATTTTAATATCATTGAACAATTGAATGACGAAGCAACAGTAAGAGAGTAGGATCACCATTCCTTACTATCACTCTAACCAATGCGAATAGATCGGCGAATAGAATCTTCAAGGTTTACCAAATGATGATCTATCCATTCGAAATGGTATTATAGCCACATCGAACTATCGTTATCCACTCCTCATTGATCGGTAATACATTGAGGGTGTGATTTTTCTTCTCCAATTCGTAGTTTTCTACTTTCACATAGACAATTACAGGGAAAATCATGGATAAAAACTATGGAACGTGATCACGATTTAGTCATCACAACATTAAATTCGAAATTATTTCGACGACAACTTGAGGATTCAATTGCATTTGGACGGTCATAATTAATTGAAGATGTCGAAGAAGAATTCGATCCAATTTTAGATCCTATCTTAGCGAAAAACTTTTCTAAACTTGATCGTACGTTGCGCTTATATATCACAACGAACTTAGCAAATCCAACTTATCCTCCTGAAATATGTGCAAGAGTATCTGTAATTGATTTTACTGTTACACAACGTGGATTAGAACATCAATTACTTAGTCTTGCAATTGCCAATGAACGTAATGTAGGTTTTCTTTTCCCCTTATTTTAAATGTTGATGGTTGCATGTAGGAACGTGAACGTGAGCGTGTAAAATTAGCACGTGAAACAACTAAAAATAAACGAATGTTAAAAGAATTAGAAGATAATTTACTGATTAAATTAACTACGTAGTTCCCTATTGGATGATCCATCTGTTGTTGAAGTACTCAATGCAAATAAAAAGAATTGCTACGGAAGTAAAAGAAAAAGTTGTCATTGCTGAAGAGACGAAAATGAAAATTAGTACAGCACGAGAAGAATATCGACCTGTTGCTGTTCGAGGATCGATTATTTATTTTCTTATGTCAGAAACAGCGCTTGTCAATCCAATGTATTACATATCATTACAACAATTTCTTGGTCTTTTTCATGAATCTATGATCAAGTATCTCTCTTTCTTTTGCGTATATCAATGACCCTTGTTTTTTGTATTCGTCTATGTTGTAAAGATCGAATAAACTTGCTGCAAGACAAAAACGTATTCAAAATATCAATGATTATTTAACGTATCAAACATGGTTTTATACGATACGTGGTTTATATGAAGAAGATCGACTGATGTTTACATTATTGATGGCATTGAGAATTGATTTACGTCGCGGAAGAATACGTTATGATGAATTTCAAGTACTGATTAAAGGTGGAGCTTCATTGGATTAAAATACATGTCCATCGAAACTATTTCGTTGGCTCACTGATTCATCGTGGCTTAATCTACTTGAACTAGGTCGATTAAAAGAATTTTATGATGTTATCGATCGAGTATGTAAAACTCTAATAGTTCAACAATCGATTTTTCATTCTAAACAATTAGTTACAAAAAAATGAACATACAGTGAAAGATTGGTTCGATAAACAATCATCTTTACCGGAAACCTTTGAAAATTTAAATGAATTTCATCGATTTTTATTTATTCGATGTATATCACCCGATCGAACGATATCCGAAGCACGAAATTATATTCAACATAGTTTTGGAATAAAATATTTAGAAATTCCCGTTCTAAATTTGGAATTACTACGGGACGAAAGTGATGTTAAAACACCGCTACTTAAAGGACAAGACATTCTTGCACGACGCTTTCTACAACAAACAATTCAATCAGGTAGATGGCTTCTATTGCAAAATGCACATTTAGGTTTAGATTATCTTGAAGAATTTCATCAAAGTAAACTTTTACGGTTATTCTATTTCATCGCCTTAATGACATTTTCTTTTCGCCAGCACTTATGACTATGGATAATTGTGATCCAACATGTCGTGTGTAAGTACAACAGGAGGCAGATATACATTTTGAATAGGAAAATGATTTTTGTTTAGTTGGTTAACAACGAAAACTCATTCAGAATTTCCAATTGAGATTCTTCATTCATCAATTAAATTTACCAATGAACCACCACAAGGTGTCTGTGCTGGACTTAAACATATCTATGGATTAATGACGCAAGATAAACTTGAATATATCGAAAGTGTTTATTGGCGTCCATTATTATATACAACTTCATTTCTTCATAGTATTTTACAAGTAGTTTCGATCATCATAGAGAAAAGAAACGAGATAATCAAATTTTTTTCTCTGAGTAGGAACATCGAAAATTTGAACCTTTAGGATGGAATATTCCTTAGGGTTAGTTAGTAGAGAGTGCAATGTATGTGAGATATGTTTTCATCTTTCGATGATAGAATTTAATCAAACTGATTGGGAAGCATCTGTACAATATATTCAAAATCATCTGGATGATCTCAATCCAAAATTAGTATGAAGATTTGTTTCTAGTTTACACAGAAAAAACCTATTGTCTTGTAATTAGAATCTATCATGGAAAGCAATACGATATATGATAGCAGAAATTCAATATGGTGGTCGAATTACCGATGATCGTGATCGTCGTTTAAAGATTACCTATGCTAAAGTTATCTCTCTCGTGACTTGCCTAACTATTTTCACGAATTTCTTTTTGTTAATAGAAATGGTTTGATGATGGTTTATTTTCAATGGATTTTAAATTTTATGATGAATATATGATTCCAAAAGATAAACGTGTCGAAGACTATCTTGATGCAATTGACAGATTTCCATTGATTGATTCACCACAAACATTTGGTCTTCATGTCAATGCTGATATAACGTATTCAGCCAATCGTGCAAAGTTTATACTTGCAAAAATTCTTCAAATGCAACCTAAAGAAGCAACTGGGAATTTATCCGGTGATGAAACCAGAGATACCATTGTTCATCATCTTGCAAATGAAATGTTAATCAAACTACTTCTTAGCTTTATACCGCATGAAGTAATTTTTATTTTCACGATAAGGAAAATAGACTTTTTTGAAATAGATACAAGAGAAATTAAGAAATATGGGCCTTTTAAATCCTATGGCTATATCTTTACGACAAGAACTTCACCGAATGGATCGTGTACTACGTACTGTTAGAAATTCTCTCCATGATTAACAATTAGCTATTGATGGTATTATTATCTTAAATGATGTAAAGTTTGAGGGTGACGAAACAAATTCTTTTTTCTAAGAATATTATTTAATTTTAGTCATTACGTCAAATATTGGATTCTATCTTTGATGGTCGTGTTCCCATTAATTGGGTTTGTTTCGTAAATTATAGAAATAATATAGATTGATATATCTTTGATTTAGACAAAATATTCATGGGAAAGTAGTACGCTGGACTTTTGGTTTTCTGAATTACTCGATCGTTATATACAATATAATAATTGGCTCAATTACGGTTAATATCTAAATAGTTTGAGCTATTTATTTTTATTGTTTTAATTATAGGTCGACCAAAATGTTTTTGGATAACAGGATTCTTTAATCCTAATGGTAGAATATGAATCCTACAACATAAAGGATGTCTATTCGTAGTTTGGTTTTGGATAGGTTTTCTTACAGCAATACGACAAGAAGTCACACGAATGCATCATGGATGGTCACTGAATACTGTTACTATTGATAATATGGTACTTCGTTCATATAAAGATGATATTCGTGAAGCACCAACAGAAGTAAATGCTTAGGAATGAAAAGAAAATCATTTAAATAGGATGATTTTTTTATTAAGGGTGTTTATGTTTATGGTCTTTATTTGGAAGGCGCTAGTTGGGATCGAAAAAATACTCGTTTACATGAATCACAAAATAAAGTGATCTATGTTCCAATGCCTATTATTTATATTTATGCTATTAATCCATCTGTTGTTGCTGATCCAAAGCTTGGCATAATGATGATGACGACAAATAAAAAATTACGATTAGATCAAATTTCATTTCGATCGAAACGACAGGATGTAGCACCCTATATTTATTTGTGTCCAGTCTATAAAAAGTCGATACGTACTGATCTTCATTTTATCACGATGCTTAAATTAGAATCGAATGATATTCCAGAACATTGGATTTTACGTAGCGTTGCTTTACTTTGTGATATTAAATAGATATGAGATTTTTTAGATTAGCTGTATAGAGAGGGACATCTTAATATCGTTGAATAATTGATACTGGCATAAAAATAAATCGAAATCAAGAAAGAAGACCAGGGATGCCAGATCAAAAAGTTAGAAATCGGAATTTTCCTACTGAAATTCTGAAAAATTCGGACCAATTCAGAATCCATTTTCTGTAAATTCAGAAAAAAGCAGAAAAAAAATTATCAAACGTTTTGATCTAAATTTTGAGGTTTCTATTGGAAAAATATGTTTATTTACAGCTGATTTTCCTTCATGGTGAACACTAAATGTTTTTAAACAAATTTTACATCGAGCTTGTGAAGCATCATTTTTTATTTCCTACAATCAAGATGAATATTCTTTTATATTTAGTCAATCTTTTTTAAAAACACCATTCTTTTTCTTTAATTTACGAGAAACTGGTGTTTTTATCGTTTGGGTGGTAATTGTTACTGCCATAATTTCTTGTTCTACTTCAATTGAACTTGTAATCATAATTGAATCTTCAGATTCATTATCCATCGTTACTCTAATTCACTCTAAAACGTACGAAAT
Source organism: Rotaria magnacalcarata (assembly GCA_900239745.1). Classification (NCBI taxonomy): domain Eukaryota; kingdom Metazoa; phylum Rotifera; class Eurotatoria; order Philodinida; family Philodinidae; genus Rotaria; species Rotaria magnacalcarata. Next base: position 5,248 of record OENM01003154.1, on the reverse strand, counting down.
AATAAGTAAAACTTCATCTTTTTTTGAAATTTAGTTCACTTTAGAAAATATTGTTTATAGTAATGAGATGCGATCGGACGCGAATGCGAACAAACGTTAGACTGAAGCGAGTGTATCATTACTGAATCATTCTAAATACAATGAATTATCCAATAATAATGGGAAAATAAAGGTGACACAATAAACCAGTAAAATATATAGTAAAATTACTATAGAGTGATAATGTCGACAAATACCAGGGCTCAGAAAAAATCTCAAAATTCAGAAGAATTCAGAAACCCAGAAAGCGAGCAGAAAAAGGCAAGAAATCAGAACTTTTCTGCCAAATTCAGAAGATCTAACATCCCTGAAGAAGACAGAAAGTATATGTCGATCGCTATTGAATTAAAGTATACTTTTATTATAACATATTAACATTATTATTTGATTCGAAATGATTCGACAATCATACCTTTGCACAGATATAGTTAATAAGAATGATTTCTTTCATCGGTCATTCAATTATCTGTTTTATTTCGACTTCGTTCTTTCTCATTACGACGAGTTTAAAAATGAATAGCTTGCAGATTTTGTAATCTTATTTTTTTCTCATAGGACTCCTTACTAAATAATAAAAAATTATATTCTAAAACCAATGCATAAACTAATCCTTTGGTTTTGCTAATGTGCAAATAAAATAGTCAAGTGCTTGTCGATATGAATCCTGAAAAATTGTAACACTATTTTATTGTATGGTTCTATCCAAAAACAAAATATATAATTTTTTCTACAATTGTGTATGGCGCAACAACAAAAATAGAAAAACAAATTAACATCAAGTTTTTGAAACAATCAAAATCAAAAGCTTGAAAACTAGCAGTAAGACGCGGTTATTTTGTATAAAAAGACGATCAACCGTACTTGCATCGAAGTTAATTGAACGAGACTAAAAAGAGAAAATGTTCTTATTTTTGACTTGCTGATAAAATAATAAAGCTTGCATTGCTTTCTTTTATTGATGCCACCACGTACTATTTTACGTTTTTTTTTATTATTTCCATTGTTTTTGCTATAAAAACAAAAAAAATAAATAATATCATTTCTAAAGACAAATACACATACTTCCACTCGAGAATGTGTTCATTAATTTTTTGTGTCAGTTGCTCGTTCTGCTCATTTTTATTTTCAACTAATTCACTTAAATTACGATCAAGTTTCTTTATTTCTTCACGTATTTTACGTATTTCGCTATTGAATTTCTTCATTATTGAGCGCTTTTCTTTTTTCAATTGTAATATTACTTCATACGATTCGTCCGTTTTTGTTCGATCAATTGTAACGTCATTATTGACTGTCGTATAAAAATCTCGTAATGCAACAGGTAGAGGCTGAGGTAGACGTTCAGGTTGAGGTAACTCGTCAGATTTTATTGAAGAATTATTTGAACCATCACATTGGAACGGAAATGAAAGATCAGTTAATTCATCATTGGGTGGCTTCAGCATCGGTGATGATGGTTCAGAAATATCAAGTCTAAAATATGAATATAGAGAATAAATTCATCGTATAGAATGACAAATAATTTATGGGAAAAATCTCATTAATTTGAATGGCGAATTATCTATCCAATAAAGACTTAGCCAACTCAACATTTTGTTGTAGTGGTCTTGTTCATATGAAATTAACATTCATAGTAGCCATCGCATATTTATATAGATTTTAGTCTTGCTTTAAAAAAAATAGGAATCGCAATATTATTTAGAAGCAGTGTTCAATCATACATTATTTCAAAAGTGAACTTGAAATTTTATTTACATGATTTGATTCATAAAATAAAATAGAAAAGCTGACTTTTCCGATTTATCGAATTCATATAGAAATAGATGAAGACAAATAATTAAAGTTAATTGAACTCTGTAACTTACCGATTGATTTCATCGGCGATATCGTTTGAAATGGATTTTTCTAACGACGCTTCGCATAGTGGTGGAGCTAAAAGATAACAATTAAATATATTTTTATTTAAATTATCGAATCTTGTCAATACTTACAGAGATTTAATGGTTGAACGTTTTTAATATCTATATTAGTATTTACACTGTCATTTAATTTTGATTGACGACGAGTACGTGGTGCAAGAACAATATCTAAAAAAAAAGAATTTAAAATTATATCAAAAAATCATTATGCGTATGTTCAATTTTTTTCTTTCTTATTCAAATTTTAACGAGCTACAATTCCTTTGCTGATGACTAACTATGTATGATCAGTGATTAGTCATTGTAGTCAATACATTTCGCCAGCGAAAGAGAAATCGTCAGAATGAACAATAGTGAAAGGGAAATTTTCAAAATGACCATTGTCCAATTGAAAATCATTCATACAAAAGTTTGAACGGGTTTAATCTGACTACATAACAACGAAAACATCGTTTAGAATACGTTTCAAATATCAAAACCTTTCAAGTTTAACTTGGCAACGTTCTTTGAGTGCATCTCTCATTAAATTTGTTGTTAGATTTGCATCCGGTATGTTCAACGCTATCAACTTATTGTTCGTAGAAACTATATAGATAATCCTTAAAAAAATATTTTTCATTTATACAGTTAGAAAAATTGAAAATCCTATGTACAAGAAGGTCTTCACTTTCAACAGCTAATCATACATTGAGGGAAAATCACCCATCAGCAAATAAACTCTTATTTCATAGTATTTGTACGAAAATAACATTTTAGATACAAAATTGAGTGCGTCTCCACTAGCTCTAGTCTCATAGATTTAATTTGTCTTTTCTACATTGTTTGCTTTCTTAGATATGGGTTCACTTTTACTTAACTTACCACCATTCTTAAAATAAAATATCATAACAAGTGGCTTTTTTTGACGGTTTGACCGTCGCGGTGTTTTGTCGAGCTTTTGGCAATGTTTTCGAATTGTATTATTAATCGAATTCGAGTTTCCGTCGACAATAACTGATCTCCATGCGTTGTCCAATTTTTTCTTTATGACGTTCTTCATTTTAAAATATCTTAAAAAAAGAAAAAAGTTCAGTCTTTTATTCGTATATATGAAAAATCAATATTATTGCAGCAGGAACACATGCTAAGTAGATCTAGAAAAAAATTCAGCATAAATATCACCTCATACACATGTACTGTTGATTGACGACTTCATCGAACGCTATCGTTGAATTAAAATAGGGCTACTGAACAAAGCGAAGACAAGATAGCAAATGATACATAATGATTACTCGAACATATTATTCTTCATTTTATGCGATAGCGTCCTCTATTATGCTTCATCTTTTTATATTCACATCATCTCTTTGGATGCTTGTGAAAATCAAAGTAACCAATAATTAAAAACGATTCATCTCTTCTTTTGAATCTTAATTTTCAGAGATATGAAATAAACTATTGAATATTCATCATTAAAAATTGTTAAATGCATATACAAAGGCACAATATGGTGAAATTATTAGTACTTGTCCCAGTATTTCAGAAGCCATTATTGATCTAATGTCTGTTTCACTCGCTCGATCAGTTTGCTTAATAGGATTATCGCAACCTTGTCACTTAGGCATTTTCCTTCTGATGATCGTCGACAAAGTCACACCACTTCTTCATTTTCACGAAAACTATGCTCAAAGACTCAATCTCACGAAAGAGTGAACTACTCAATTTATATAGCAGAATACCGATGATCTTGGTGGTCTAAATGTTTACTAGATAATATTTCGCTACGATCATGTTTATCTTGCATCAAAAGTACACCTTGAGGGTATGGGTGTGGGTGTGTGAGTGAAGAATAAACATACACCCACCCCCACACCCTCTTTCTTTTTCTATTTTTTTTTCGTTGTTATTGTCTTTTGTTGTTGAGTGGACTGCTTCTTGTTTTTTTTGTAAAAGGTTTAGGTTTCACATTAATTATTTTTGAAATAAAAGAAATCAGAATCTAACACAAGCATTTTTGAAAGTCCTCTTTTGTGAGACTGTCAACGACTTGTTCTAAAGCTGTTAACATTGCGTTGTCGTCGTCGAACTGAATTCCACGGAGTTGATTTTTGAACTCCGGGAATAAGAGGAAGTCGCAGAGACTTAGATCTGAAGCATATGGAGGGTTTGGATAAACAAATTTTTTCCAGTCATATTAAATCATAGTGCCAAATTGTTCACGTGAAGTTGAAAACTCATATCGAAAATCATGTGAGGGTGATTCGAAAGACATGAAAAAATACAATGTTCGGTAATCCGTGGAAGTCTGAAATTTTGCACATAATCCTAAATATGTTTAGTAATTATATCGGAATAGATGTCCTCAAATTACGACTTTCAGAAGACCCGGACTGAAAAACTTTTGTATTGCCCAAGTAAAAACTCGATGAATACAAGAAATACTTAAAGTTCAATCTGACAAACATTTACATCAAAACACTTTATCGAATATCACCAGAGTTCGTCGTAATAGACAGCGTCGTACCTAACAATCAAATAAATCGATCATTGTTCTACATTTGCTTCGTGAGAAGCTACTTCATCCAGTATTTGTTCATAAGCTTCGATTTTGGAGGGAGTATTTTCAAGATTTGCTTTGAAAGTTGTTCCTTTATATTTCTATTTTCGCTCGTTTCACTGACATATTCTAATATGCGGAGCCCTAGAGAATGTTTTATTATTTTATAAATACAATAACCCACAAAATGCCAGCAAAATAATACATTGAATTTATTTTAAAACGCCAAACCAACTATAACCATATTATTTAAAACATTGAAATACAATTTCTTTTCCACCAATAATCCATTGCTGGAACGCCAGAATTAACACCAGTCGGTTGATTTCTCCTTCCGTTCCACAATAGGTTGATCTGCTTTCTTATTGATTAATCAACACCAACACCCAAACCATCACCACCAAATTAAAAACCCACACTTGTGGGATTACTGTTCCAATTGTACAATGCGGCATGAATTAGTCCTGCGCCACTAAAACACACAATTGCCGATCCGCTTGCGAACCGTTCGTTGGCGTTTATTAAAGAAGCTCCATTCAGTACTTAGATTTGTCGCAGCGCCTAATGCAAAAAGTTGCACCACTGTTTGGCAGTTGACGTCATATGCATTATGCCAGTCGACATTGGTCGTTACATCGTATCCACCGCAATTTTCATCGCTATTGCATTGGGCCACTGCATCAGGAATGGTCAAAATACAGTAACCCGTGACTCGATTCTTAGGATTACTGTTACAATTGTACGAGCTCACATG
>OENM01003153.1:0-11735 GCA_900239745.1 Rotaria magnacalcarata | reverse complement strand
TGCATATGCAACTACATTAAAAGGATCCACCCCCATTTCCACTGATCTACATCAGAAAAGAAACTATCCAGTAGTAGTAAGTTCAAATATATGCCTTCGCTCGAACTACGTATATGTTCATATTACCAGTCGAGTCGATCATGCCCACTTTCAATAATTCCTAAAACACATCATTTCAACTATGCACTTCACTCGCAAGTTCGAAATTTCACTAGAAACGTAGATTTGGCTATCACATCAAAACTGACTGACGCGCAGGAAAAAACGATTCCGTAATCATATTCACAACCGAAGCGCAATGTCACATTCTCCACATATGATGGAAAGAAATTATTCGAACATCTTCAAGGAACACTTTACTCAGCAATAATACTCACTCTGAAATAGAGTTCTCCAGTTTATGACAATTTTAAACATCACAACAAAAATGAATAGTTGCTACTAAAAATCTATTCAGGTATGTAGTTCACGTCGAAGTGGATGTGTTCAGTTTGTATTAATGTTGAGCATCATAGCAGAAATGAATAATTTCCACCATAAATCTATTCAGGTATGTAGCTTATTTCGTAATGGATGTTTTCAATTGGTGTTAATGTTGAACATCACATCAGAAATGAATGGTTTCTATAAAAACCCTATTCAGGCATGTAGTTCACGTCGAAGTGGATGTGTTCAGTTCGTGCTAATATTGAACAGCACAACAGAAATGAATGTATTCTATAAAGAATCTATTCCGCTATGTAGTTCACATCGAAGTGGATGTGTGAGGGGCGAGTACATAGTGAGAATCACTTGATATAAATGTAATGTTGTAAAGTTGGATGGCAGGTATAATGTACGGTAACTTCAAGGCGTAGAATTCGGATCTGGTTTCAGTACCTGCTGGGAAAATGAATAATTCTAACCAAAAGTCAGTTCAAGTTTGGTATGTTCCAATAAAGTACTTTCCTTGTTTTGAGACGTATAAGTTTGGTTGCATGGAAAGGTAAAGATACCAATGCAAATTTTCTTCGATTGCTGGTTCCATCGACTGTTGAACTTAGTGCACTAGGATCATTAAGGATTACCACATGAGTGATGAATAGTGTTCGATGGTTCCGTTCCACTATTCAAGTTATTCTAAAGGAATATGTAGTTTTAAGGTGAATAAGGCCATTGGTGTGAAACATGACTTGGTGTCGCAAAGTTTCTCGCCAAGTATTTCATTTTGTGTGTAGTAAATATGGGTAAATGATACCTACTTGAATACATTGCGTTAGACATGAATGATATGTATCAAATTGCGGTCCTAATAATCAGTGGAATCTTTGAGAAGCGATATGCACTTGAGTATGGTGAAAGACTATGTGTTAAACAAATGAGTTTAACTAATGGTGTTTTCAGTTACATGGCTTAGGTCTAAGTCTTAGTGTGTAGTTTGTTGAGAACAAACAGTCATGTATTAGAGGAACTACTGTTATCAACATCTCTTTCTTATATTTGGCTAGCGTAGAAGAGAAACTCGTCTGATTTTGCATACATTGGATGATTACATGCTGTGTGATTAATTTTTAGCAAAAATATATTCATTTTGCGCGGTTCACTGTCTGTTATCGTCGTGGGCCTATCGATTTTATAGAAAACTATCTCTTTGCTGAATGTTTCCAACCAGAACCCTTTTCAGCTATCTTCCCTGTATCGCATATCTCTGAGTAGCACATCGTATTGGTCGTGATCGCATTACAAATGAATAGTTTGCAACAGAGACCTGTTATATAATTCGATGTATCTAAACAAGTAATTAGGTTGCTAAGCCCAGAATCAAGGGTGGTGTTTAAGCTGAATGTGCTTTAGTATAGTTCATTTCCTATATTGTGGACACCTTTTTAACAAGGAACAATCGTTCAGAGGAAAAAACACTTTGTGTAAGTGGGATTGAGATATAAAAATTGCATTCAAATACTTTGGTCATCGCCAAAAAGAATCGAATCATTGCCGACACTGACGATAATAATATGATAAGTCCATTTTTCAAACCAGGCTGTTGTTGCAATATTTTGACTTTGCAAACGATGTGTGTACTTCTAATACCATCCTAGAATGCTTGCTAGTTATATGAATGGTTCGTAGCAGTGTGATGTTTGAATTTCTTATAGCTCTGAATACGAAGGTCTTGCGATCGAGTCATAGGTTATAGTAACATAGAAAATCAACGAATACTAGTATTGCAATGTTCATTAATTTCAGGGGTGTGAGTGAAAGATTCATCATGACTCAAATGATCGCTGTTTTCGTTACTAATGAACATATATCAGTAATTCCATGTTCAGGATTTATATGCCGCTGGCGGTGAGGAACTATGTGACACTAAACATCACCTGCCAACACCATAAATACATAAGTTTGACAAAATTGCACGTCATAAATAGCCGCATTTTCCGGGCAGTTGTTTAAGTTTTAAGTTATGATTCTAGATGAGAGCAGAAATGAATAATTTCCACCAAAAATCTATTCAGGTATGTAGTTCACATCGAATTGGATGTGTTTAGTTCGTGTTAATGTTGAGCACCACAGCAGAAATCAATGGTTTCTATAAAAACCCTATTCAGGCATGTAGTTCACGTCGTAATGGATGCTTTCAATTGGTGTTAATGTTGAACATCACTGCAAAAATGAATAGTTGCTACTAAAAATCTATTCAGGTATGTCGCTCACGTCGAAGTGGACGTGTTGAGTTCATGTTAATGTTGAACATCACTGCAAAAATGAGTAGTAGCTACTAAAAGTCTATTCAGGTATGTAGCTTATTTCGTAATGGATGTTTTCAGTTGGTGTTAATGTTGAACATCACACCAGGAATGAATAATTTCTAGTTAGAATCTATTCAGGTAAGTAGTTCACTTCTAAATCAACGCAGTCGTAGTTTTTTCGGTATTTTATAATTGTGTAAAGTCGAACGCTTGTAGCCTCTTCATTAAATTATTTGCTTTTGTTTTGAAATGATGGTTTGAAGTTAGTAAGACGACCTTCGTATACATAAGTTTTGAACTACTTCAGCAACAGTGTCATTTATTTGTTTTGTGAACTTCAGAGAATGAAGGAGTTTTCTCATGAATGAGTGCAGATTGCGGAGGAATTGAATCGTGATAAAGAAAGTTTCGTGCCACTATTGTATGGTCCATCGATATTTACCCTTTTTGAAAGATGACTGTGCACGACGTAGCAAATGAACTATCATGACAAATAAGTTGTTCTACAATGGGGCGATTCAGAAATAGTATTTGCCGAGGAAGAATGGAATGTGAGGCTTGTTATAAAGAATGTTTAATATTGTTTTGAGTTTTATAGCAGAAAGCAATCTGAGCCGTTGATAGTTTTCGTGCTGGAAATAGAATATTGTAAGTGATAATAGATTTTGTAGAAGATGCATACTTTAAATTACCATCAAAACTGACGAGTGTTCTACCTAATCGAACAGAATTAGTGCTTGGCCAGTGAATTATTGACTAGTGGTTAATTTTCCAAGGTGAACTCGATGCCGTCATATTCTGTATAGATGATTGACCACTTTGGGTCAACAACGATGCGTAAGCGAAATTTCACCGGAAAGCGATCCACTTACGTTAGTCTCCATTGACTTCGAAGTTTTCATTTTTCTCTTCCCAATCAGCGAAAATGTCGTTTCAACTATGTCAAAGCCTGCAATTGTTTTTTAATTTATACATGTTTTTTGTGTAGCTCGGCAGTGCTTACAAAAGATTTAAAAAAAGGTGACCTTTTGGCATTATAAGCAATAATGCGATTAATGATTGTATCACTTTTCGTTTACTTTTACCGTACATGAGATACCTGTGACGATTTTTGTTGTTAGAGATAGTATTAAGAACCGCTATACATAATATTCATTTCTATATCAAAAATCATCCACACATTGTATTTAACTAGTGCTTTTATACTATCGCTTCGATAGAGAAAACTACGCTACGCTAAGGTAAGAATGGTAAAGGTCGATGTAGAGTTACAATAACACATTTATGTAAAGACATAATAACAACATAGTTGAGAACAAGACAACAGAATTCAAGAACATAAGAGGCATTTCCTTGAGTTGTTACAACACCATCTATTTCTATTTTCTTTTTAAGCGGGTCAGTGTTGATGGGAGTACGTGTCAAAGGAAATGGAAGTAATGCAAGAGAAGCACAAGGAAATGAGATAAATGAAAAAAGAAAAAAGAAAAAGTGAAAAATGGGAGGGATAGGCGATACGAATCGCAAACCATTAAAAGTGATAAAAGCACGTATATGCTATTGAAGGTCAAATTCATATGTAGTTGTATTCGATTGATCATTGCTCACTGATACTGTGGATAATGATTATCGAAAGATAGAGTGCGAATAAAATGATTAATCCTGACTTGACTTAAATAAGATTATCTAAACTAGCGAGAGGCGTATTCGGTATTATGTCTGTCAATGAATGAAAACCATGTCAGTATGCATGATCGGCATCTAACTTTCATTTCGTTCGCTGTTTTAAGACGTAGCAAGTGCCATGTTTCGAGTTTATTATATTTCTGATTATAGTTTAATTGTTTTTGTAATAGTTTTTGGAGATATTGATATAGATATACGATTTCAGTGGCTTCTCTTTTGTAATTGTGAAAATTTCGTCGACTTCACTGTACATATACTCACCACTGTAATCGATTCGTTTATACATTTTCTTCTTCTTCTTTTCTCTCTCTCTCTCTTTCTCTCTCTCTTTTGCGCATACATATAAATATCCTTGTTTATATATCATTCACTCAGTGAAAAATTTTAGCAATTAAAATCGATTGATATCGATTCTAGTTTCAATTATAATTGGTTAGAATTCTGATTATAACTAATAAAAATCGATTAGTAAAGTATAAAAATCAATTGACACAATTGTGATTCGTGAACGCTAGCTCTTGTAGGACTCACACACATCAACTTAGTTATAGATTAAGAAAACGTTTTCAAGGAATGCCAATCGGACAGATTAGATGATGTCGTTTAGGCAAACTGAATCTCGCCAGCACTTTTGCTATGAAGTAGAGAAACTTGCAAAGTTTATCATCGCTGCTTTATAAGGAGTTAGTTAACTTTTGAGTCGAAGGAAGAAGCCATCTATAAGGATGCTTTTCGAACTTGTCCCTAGTTTGCATAGACTTAGGTTGGAGTAGCAAATTTCTCGTAAGTTCTACTCTTAAAAAAATACTATTTACTCACTGGCAACTACTGCTTCTGATACTTTATTTCTTTGCTTAACTATTCAGTTTGAATAAGAAAGTCGACTTTGAAAGATTTTTCAACGGTATTTAGAAACAGTTGTTGCCGGTGCGTTAATAGTATTTTTTTAAGAAAAGAACTTATGGAAAATTTCCGACTCCATCCTAAGTGCATGCAAACTAGGGACAAGTTCGAAAAGCATCCTTATAGATGGCTTCTTCCTTCGACTCAAAAGTTAACTAGCTCCTTATAAAGCAGCGAGGATAAACTTTGCAAGTTTCTCTACTTCATAGCAAAGTGCTGGCGTGATTCAGTTTGCCTAAACTACACCATCTGATCTGTCCGATTGATATTCGTTGAAAACGTTTCCTTAATCTACAATTAAGTTTACATGTGGGAGTCTTACAAGAGTTGTAAGTTTGATCCATTTACACAACGTGCACCTATCTCGATGCATTCTCAGATTATCTAAGTTAAAGTTATATATATGTCCAGTAATAGGATGGGATGAAACTAAATCGAAATCGTTTTAATATAAAATTCTGACTAGAACCTGATTTGACATGAGATTCATTCCTTCCTTTTTTACCGAGTGACATTTATTGAAGCTCAATTTTAGCTTATAATTTACTACAATTTCTTCTTTCGTCTCTATCTCGACTATTCATTGAGAAAGCATTGACGAAGCTCTCACGATTCTCTTTATTTTTCTGCANAAGAACATTAAAGAGGATACTTCTTAATTTGTTCTTATACTACAGTCAATAGTATTGGTAAACGCTATGAAAAATAAGAGAAAAAAATTGTGTCGAAAAAATACTTCGAGAAAGTTGGCACCAATGATAGCTCTTTCCGTTGATATAAATTAATTTAGAATTTTATGACACATAAATGATATGTAGAATATTTGCAACGAATTTTCGAGTCATAAGTTAAGTGCATCATCTGCAATTAGAATGGGAGTCATCTATCATTGAGCTGACATACTATATAGGAAAAGATTCAAGTTGCACTCATTACTGCTTTGCAAATTCACTTAATATTTAGTGTTTTAAATACAATTACAATGCATTAAAATCGATTGTTCGAACAAAATTCAGTCGCAGCTGCAGTAAGTAGAAATAATCGATTGATCATCACTCAATTCGATTGGGTAGATTACAATCAATTGTTCGATTAAAATTAGATTTTAAGGGATAAAATCATCAATAATTGATTGAATAGATTGAAATTTCAATCGATTGTTGGATTTTGTTCGGATTATATTACAAAAAGAGGTAGTTTGATTCGAGGAATCGGATTTGCTGAGCTCTAATCAAAATTATAACGATTTTGTGAGGGATATTTTTCACTTCGTCAGCACTCATTCTTGATTCTATCTCCCTCGCCTTTGTCCTCCTTTAATCTTTGCGGTGTATTTCTGCCATGATTATATGAAATAATAAATTACAAATAACCCAAAACCGTTATAATGGACATCTATGAACTAGTTGCAGTCATATACTCTATAATTTCAGCGTGAAAAGTTCTTACTCGGCGTTTGGTAGAATTGGAAGAGAAGGAAAAATCCAAGTAAAAAAGCGAAAGAACTAGGCACGAAAACAATTTATTAATACATATGTAGATATATTTTTATTTTGTTGTAATGATTTTAATTTCTTGTAAGAGTTTTGAATTTTTCCGAGACATCTGTCTACATTAGGTTTAAAAGAGATCTTGTCTATCCATGTAAAACCTAAATACTTGAATGATCTTACGTTGTGTAGTTTATTTTTGTTCATTATAATTGCCGGCTTCTGCTGTGCACTTGTGAGCGAAACACAAGGGGGAAACAGCGAACTTCAAGTCCAAAAATCCGCCGTTTTCTCCTTGGTGAAACATCAGAACTACAGTCTTTCAGATGTTTATCGGCTGCTCCGATTTTCTGGAATATTCGAAAAGATTTTTGAATAATTTCAACCCCACTGAATTACTAAATTTTACTATCGCTTGGTAGTTTCTATGTACTTGTGGGATAATTAATGTATTCAGATGATCTGCGAATAGGCGTGTGGGAAGACTCCAATATTGTTTACTATATCTGCATGATAAATTATGAATAGGTATAGATTTAATGAGATACCTTGTGGAAGGTCAATGTGAGCCTGAAATACATATGATTGTGAGTTGCCGAAAGAGATGTAGACTTTTCTATTAGCTAGTCAAGTAATAAGTGTTTTAAATAATTTTAGTGGTATTTGCATTTTAAACAGCTTAATAATAAGTCCCATATGCCATATCAGCTACTATGCCTTTTTATAGTCTACATAGATACCTAAAGTTGGTAATAGTTCCTGCTAAATTATTCTTTTTTTCTTTTGATTTATTGAAAATAGTCTGGTTTGTAATAAGTAACCATTGCGGAATCCGGATTGTTTTGTCGCTATTATACAATTAGGTATAACCCAGGTCGAACAGTACGGTCCGTATACGGACATTGACGGTTACTTTACGACTATTTTACGGGCGAAAGTTTGCCGTAATATCTGGCGCAGTAATACGGACCGTATTATCATGAGATTACGGAGCACAAACAACCGTAAACCATGAAAATTCAGTCCCATTTACGGTGCCGTATTACTGCGCCAGGTATTACGGGCAAATACGGTCTATTTACTGCCGTAAATATACCGTTTTGACATCGTTTACCATCGATAAACAGACTGTAAACGAGTCCGTTTTGATCAACCTGAGAACCCATTCTTTTGTTCGTTCCGGTAAGATTTTTTCATAGGTTTTTGAATTGGTAACTAGCAGAAAGGCGGGACGCGTTTGTTCACAAGTTGGAATTCCTGATCTCAATTATTTCATATACGTCAAACTTGAAACTCGAATTCAATTGAAAATTAAAAATTTCAATTTTTAACTTTTAAACCAATAGCATTCTGAAGAATCGTGACTCGCACATATCGCTGTGAGTTGAAAGTTGAAATTTTCTATATTCAACTGAATTCAAGTTTTCAAGTTTGACACTACTGATTTATGTGTGCCGTGCCACTCCATTAGATGACTTTTTAAAGCTGCTAAAAATCTTATATATTCTCTGTATCATTCTATTGATTCTTGGTATTCTAGTTGTTTCACCCAGTATTATTAAAGAACGCAAAGAAGTAATTCATAAATCTTCTATCTAACTATTGGAAATTTATTTATTGTGCTGAAATGTACCGTCTCAGATTTATATATCAGGCACGAATGATGACTAGGTCCGAATTCCAAAGTTTCCATAATAATACCATTTATATTGGAAAAATTAAAGACCATATTGCGAGACGCGTATGTGAATGATTTAATAGTACACGAAATGTATTGTACATTATTATTTTCACTTCATTTGTTTAATAATTTTCCTCTCTTCCCAGGTCGAGCAATCCGACATCAGGCACCTATCGGAACCCATCCGATCCGACTGGAATTCAATAGGATTTTATCGGATCCTGCTCGATCCTAAAGAATTATCGTTGAATTCCGGGTCGAAGAATCGATGTCGGATCCTCAGTGTCGGATTCCTATGAATTCCAAGGGAAAACCGTTGTATGTCATCGGAAGTTCATAGGATTCCGACACTGAGGATCCAACATCAATTCCTCGACCTGGAATCCAATAGAATTGTATCGAATTGTAGGATATTTCCAGGTTCCTATCGGATCCGATGTCGGATCAGTCGACCTGGGTTATCTTCTTTTGTACTGTTCCATTCAGACACTGGATACTGAGTAGTATACTTGGTACTTTTGTACTTTTTTCTTAGATAAATGTTGAGACAAAGTAACTTTTTGCAGTAAAAGTGAAATTACTTGTGTTTCAAAAGTTTATTCAAAAATAAATTACGCTATGAAAAATTATCTTGGTATTTGGCTAATACTCGAATTCGGATAAGGCAAATATCTCACTATTGTTGCATGAAATTTGTGTCATATTTTATTTTCCCTTAAATAGCATGCTATTTTGCGATATGATATTGTGTCTGTACAGGCCTACGCAAAAAATATCACACTTGCTTCTTTGTGGATTTAATTGATAGTAAATGAACACTCCTACATCACTTATTCACTCCCGTTTCCAAAAACATGTTTTTGTTTTGCCCGCAAAAAATTAATTATACTATATCAGATGAGCTTCAGTGTGATGCCTACCGCTATAATTGTGTATTAGATAGCATTCAATAATTTGAAGATAAACACCAAAATAAAGAGTAAATGTTTGATTTCAAATAGAATGTAATAAAAATTGATAAAAGCCAATGAAATGGTTTATAATATAGTAAACATTAATTCGAAACATACTCTTCACTGAAGCTCTTGTTCACTTATATTTTTACATTATAATGATGTACCGAGATAAGCATGTGGAAAAATTGACTCGACATGTATAAGTAAGTGAATCTCTCAATAGCTTCAGTTTTACGATCCCAGTGGTCTTTTTCTATTCGTGATTATTATTATCACACTTTCAATTGCATTGTACCAATTAATTATCGGAAATAAAGTCATTCGGTAATTCTAATTATCATTAATCGTTTAATTTCGATTGCAAACGTTTTCAGATGATCAAAATAAAAGATGTTAAAACTCAAACGATTTTAATTAGCATCTGTTTATCAATTTGTACTTGAAAGATGTACTTAAGTATATCGTACTCAAGTAAAGTTCGAAGTACGTGTGTTAAGTAAAAAACACGCGTACTTTTACTTGCTGTACTTTTACTTGTCCAGTGTCTGGTTAGGATCGACAATAATATGTTTAGAGTCTTTCATAATTATCCTCTCTCATATCCTTTCCTTTCCTTCTTTCCTCGTCTCTCTTAGTTGCGTATATAATCGAGTGTTTTATATTTAAACAAGGCAATTTATGCTATGAGGAAGCTAAATAAAGTGTAATACTATCTATACTGGCATCTCTTCTATCTAAAATCGTCACATAGTTGTCATATGGTTTCTAGAGTACAAATTATACTTTTATTCACGCATGTCTATCTGTTGCACAATGTTCATTCAAAATCAAAGCCTGAAATGTCGATATACATACCCTGATACAAATACTTTCAAATTTCTTCAAGCGTTTCTCAGCAAAATTTCAAGAATCAGAGCAATAAATTCTGATCTTTATGATCTAGTCTTTTCTTACATTTATTTTCAGTTTATCTACTACTCGATCAAACAGATTTCAGGTTTCATCCTTACATCTGAACAGATGACTGAACTCGATTCAATCGATATCGCGGAACCATCCTGAAAAATAAAGGAGATACTTTGATTTACTGATGCATTTTTTCTATTCTCATGTCAGACAGGGAAGCACATCAAACACTTTTGACCATTCTAACTGAAGAAAAAATAAGCTCGATTATCCGAGATTTTATTCCAGTGATTCATTAATTGTTTCTTTATAACTGTATTGATTCGACATGTTTGAATCATTCGAGATTTTTTTGTCTTTTCTTTTTGTCTCTTCGATATTCTGTCACCTTTTGGTGTCTGATGCTTTTCACTTTCCTATATCACACATATCTTTGTCACAGCAATAGACGATGAGAAATATAAGAAAACTATTTAGATCATTTCAGTTCGTTCATAGGTATATTTGCAAGTTATATTTTAGGCTGTCGTCCACTACGATCAAAGCATCAAGCTTTCGTTTATTTTTTAATCAAGAGAAATAATAACGAATTGATGATATCATATCGGTACAACTCTACTCTGTGAACACTATGATATGAATTAGTTTATTAATGGTACATAAAGTTTCGATGCTACTGGATAAGATATACCAGTTGGAGGGGCTGCAATTGCAATCCCTATTGTACCCATGATAATAATAGCCATAATCTTGTTTGAGTAAGCCATTTTCGATCACAGTTGTATTCAAAACAACAAAGCACTAACACCGTGAAATAAAAATTTGCGTGTTTTAACAGTGATACTCATACACTTTATATACTTTATCATAGAGAGAGAAAATGAGAGAAAAAATAATAAATACTTCTTTTCCTCTACACGAATTATTCAAGTGTGTCCACACGAAATATTGTATCAATTAAAAAATCGCTTAACATTTAGATAACTTCTTAAAACTTATGCTCAACCGTATAAAACAGCATTTTTTCTCGAAGCCACGACATGATCAAAGCTTACTGTTTTCTTTCCTAGTACCACAACTGTTAAACATCGGTGCAAAACGATTATAAATTTATACGATTAATGCGCCTTTGCAAAAGAAATTTTATCCGTTGAAATTATATGACTATTACCTTTTCTTTTATCTTCGTTACAATCACCCAGTCATCCGACTATAACAAGCCAGTAACGCAAAAACGAAATATTTTGTTATTCACAACAGCATGTTGTTTGACGTAGCTCAAATAGCTTCTGCTTTTGATGATTGTCCTTGCCAATAATTAGAAAATAAAAGAGGTAATCATTGGTCTTGTCACAATAAAATCAAAAACGATCCATCAAAAATC
>OENM01003152.1:0-11746 GCA_900239745.1 Rotaria magnacalcarata | reverse complement strand
TCCATGCCGATACGTAAATCAAGTATCCATTTCCATACCAGTTATTGAGAGCTACAATATTATCATGCTGACTTTTTTTCATAGAAAATTCCATTTCAAACTAGGAAAAGCTATGTAAATGCACCAGATATGTTTTGTATGCGTTGCTCTTGTATGAATAAATGAGAAAACGCAAATAGCGAATAACGATGGTCGAGAACGAAAAATGATTTTTCAAAAATTTTGACCCCTCACAGCCGGCTGTTGCTATTTGACAACATCCATACCTCTTATTGTCAGTACTCATTGAATCATCTCTTTGAGTGATACAATATACAATAGATCAAAGAGGAGAAATTTACCACTAGTGATCTGTGGGATTGAATAATTAAGGGTGCCATAAGAACATCTATTATGATTCAGTTGTTATTTAGGAGTATTCAGAAGGGCTCAGGTAATTTTCTCAGCTGAACGTTTTTGTTTTGTTTCATGGGCTATGAGTACGTTCTAAAATATCTTGTAGTAATTATTGAACTAGTGATTCACTATCTATCCACAATATAGCTAGACCTTTCTTAAAATATTGACACAATGTTGCCAAATGGCAACATCCGACCGTAAAGGGTTAAATGAGAATTTTATACTTGATCGTTCTGCAAATGGATATGATAATTTTGGCTTGCTTGGAAACGGTATAATCCGACAAATAATTATCCAGTCTCGAAACGAGCGGATCTGAACTTCATAACCGGCCATGGAAACGTGCTGGAAACGGCAACCGTATCCGATGATCTTGTCCTGTTGCCGGAAGTAACAGGAATAAACTGGAACCGCTAATGGGATCCTGATTCCATGATTTCACCGGAAAAACACTCATATCCGGCCGTTTCCTGCCGTACCATTTCGACCTGGGTTCTCTTAATTAAGGAGTGATTAAAGAAATCAATAACTACCATTATTATGCTTCAATTTTGATACAATGGATTGGATATAACTCGTATAGCTACTGAAGAAGCAGTGAGTTAAGTAGTTGATGTTCTTAAATGATGGAAGCTTGAACTGCCTTTATCGATTCAAAACTGAGTGGCACAATACAAACAACATTTACATACATAGATATTTTAAACACGAAAAGATTTTCTTTCAAGCATCACACCAATTTCACATTTTACTCAGTGGCACGTCATTTGATGAAATTGATCATAATGGAGTAATGCATCACAGAAAGATGTATCCAGATAGTAGGCGTTGTATCGTCACTGTGAAGATGAGAAATAGCTGCCAAATAAAATTCATAACTGAGACTTTTACCGTGATCTGAATAGTTTGAATTCGAATTGTAATCGAGAATCAAATTGATAATCATCGTCTTTATTAATTCGATAGACTAGATAGTTCTTGGTTCAATTATACTACATATTGATAAGTTGATTTTTTTCTAAAAATATTCATGTATTTTTGATCGAGGTTCATTTAATCGGAACGTTTTACGAACAAAACTAACAGTCTCAACACATATTACCATGCTTATCATTGCTACACTGACTCTTTATTATCAAATGTATAAATAATAAATCTGAAAATGAAAAGAATCTTTTCTTTTAACCTCTTCGATTCATCAAAAAAATAATAATTCAATTATATGCCATGGTAATTAGAAGTCGCTGAATTTCGATGTTCATGTGGATAAATAGAAATTTAGAGAACGTCTTTCTCAACGAAAGTCGATATTGAATCATCGATACTATCAAAATCACGAGAGTCATAGATGCTTGTATTAGATTAAGAAATAATCTATATCGTAACGAAGAAAACATCATGATTACATTTTATGTCCTATGCATAAATAAAAGTATTATCAGAATTTTGGTTCTTTTTCTTAAAATGTAATTATGAAAAACAAAAACACGCTAATGGGATTTTATTATTGATACCATCGTTTTCTTTTCTTTTTTCATTCTTTTTTGAACAGAAAGTGAGAATATTTAAACAAAGAAATTTATTAAGACCTGTTTATCTTTGCTTCGTGCTAATATCTTGCGTGTAATAAAACGATGAGTTAACACAGATACATGGATTCCAGTGGATTGCTTTCTTGATTATTTATTACAACAATTACTTTTCTAGTATTGTCATTTGTTCGGCTAGAAAGAAAATTTTTATAATTTCGATAGACTCCATACAACACGTGTTGAATACCCCGGTCGAAGATAACGATCAGTAAACTGTCGTATACGATACAAATACGGCCCGTTTTACGTGCCGTATTTTCCTCGTATAACAGGGGCAGTAATACGGCCGTATGTTCTATAGAATACGATAATATTACGCCGACTTTACGAGGTTTTACAGCTGATATACGGTGTCCGTGTATGGCCGTAATACTGTCCATGTTAAAAGGCCTCAATACGGCTTAAAACGACCGTTTAACGACGGAATACGATGCAAAAAAGACCGTTTACGGTAATGTTACGCCGGTTTACGGTGGTCCGTTTTGATCGACCTAGGCGATTTTCTTTTGATTTTGTGAATACAATCAATTTATTCCTCTTGCATTTCTCCAATTTTTCTATACACATTGAAGTTGGCAGCATTCAATCTCAGGTCGATCAGCTTGTGTCGTACACAGCCGTTTGTCCATAATTTACGACCGTTTGGTATGCACCGTATTACGGTAGTTTTGCATCATGCCATAAACGATCGTATACGGTCGAATACTGAAATATCCGACCACATTACGGCCGTGAGTAACCGTTTACGACACGGCGAAATACGGCCGTAATACGGTGCATGCCAAAACGCCAAATTACGGTAATTTACGGTCGGAAACGTTATAAAACGGTAGTATACGTTGCCGTATACGGCCGCTTACAATCGTATCAAGTCATCGTAATGTTCGACCTGGGATCAGTTGAAATATGTCGATTTTCATCTTATTATGTAGATATAATGCAGAAACAAACGTAGACAGTTAGTTTTGATTGATTTCATAAAATAGAATTAAGTATACTATGTTTGTCGATAAATAATTTTTCAATTCAAAGATGAATTTCTCTTTTGCTTTTATTTTACCCATATTAAATGAAGAAAAAATACTCATGTTGCAAAAAATTAATTCGAGAATCTCCAACCGAAGAAAACGATCAGTAAACGGTCGTATACCATACAAATACGGTCCGTTTTACGTGCCGTATTTTCCCCGTATAATAGGAGAGTAATGCGGCCATATATAGTGTCCGTGTATGACCGTAATACTGCCCCTGTTAAAACGCCTCAATACGGCTTACAACGACCGTTTACGGTAATGTTACGCCGGTTTACGGTGGTCCGTTTTGATCGACCTTGGATGAACTTTTTCTCGATTTCTCAGTATGGTAACGTTCCATGATTATTAATTACATGTTCATCTGAAATAAGGATGACATAAAAACAGAACTAATAGATGAAATATCAAATGAACATACGTTCCAATTGTTTTAATTCATTTTCAATATTTACTAAGTTCATTGCCACACTGGTGACCTTATCGAAAAGAGTCGACCATTCCGCTGGTTTATCAATTGCGGAACAATTGAATAATAGCTCGCGCGCCTCGTTGAGCTGCTGGTATATGTTCTGTTGTTCGTTTTTTATTTGTAATAACTAGGAAAAATAAAAAACTGATATAAATATTGTAAATTATCTATAAATTAAAAGAATGGAAGATTCGATTGAAAAGAGATAATCTAAAACAATATCTTGTAGTCACACTTCGAGTGAACATCTACCAACTTTTTCAATGAACGGAAATATGGCCATCTGTTTGAATCTTCCTGATATATATATAATCTATTACACTACTATGCTCATCGCTCTTTATATTCTGTCAATTTTCTTTATTTTTTTCTGTTCAATCAAATTTTGTCATGAAGAGTATCCAATGAAAAAGAAAACACCAAACATCACCACCGAAAAAATTTCATTCATACTCACTATGTGTCTTCTGACATGCCCGCCTTTTTTTGAATATTCTGATAGAGATGAATAAAAATTTGGAAATAATGACATTTGTTTTTAGGAAGATGTAATTCAATATTTGTGATTGTGAAATAAAAATACCTTGATAATGCAATATCTATTATTCATAAACATGTACAAAATTTAAAAGAACTCAATACATCAAATAAATACAATACCTTTGATGAAAGAGAATATTACACAAAAAGAAATAATAATCAATTTTGTGATAACTAATAGCCTGATAAATAAAAAATCTTGTAATTACAATGAGATTGAAATAATAAACTCCTATAGCAAACAATACGTTGTCGCATATAAATGTGTGTGTAAACAAAAGTATATTTTGTAAGTATATGAATGATAATGATAAGGATGCATATATTCTTCAGAAAATACGATCGAATTTGTCTGGTAAATCTAGCATAGATAGTTTCTTCTTTCTTTTCTATTTAAAAGCACGTGACATTATCCCAGGTCGAATAAGCACGGTCGTAACGACCGTATACGGTGAAATACGACCGTATTACCTGACTCCGTATTACGACCGTAAATCTCCGTGTCGTGTACGGTGATTTACGGTCGTATACGCTCGTTTGCGATCGTATATGGACTCCGTAAAGCTCAACCTTGGATGTGATCACAAAGTATTCGGTCTATAGTTCACTATTTCAAAATAATTCTTCTCTGTAAAGAATGTTACAGTCAAACAGATGTAAGGAAAGGAATATTGCGCATTATTCATTGATTATAGATCTTGATATTTTATTTGAAATTTTCTATACTTAGAGCTTTACTAAGAGCTCATCAATTCGACAATAAATAAAAATTATGAATCGTTTGATGCGTAGATCTTAGTCACTTTTACCTGTGAGGATTACATTTCGTCATTTCCACAACAAAGATTCTAAAAAATCCCCTAGTCACTATAGATGGACGAAGTTCAGTTCGAAATTTAAAAGACAGTTCCAAAGGAATTCAACTTTTGACATGCATTGCGAGTCTTTCGTCGTCAGAATGAACTTGTTTTAGTGATTGAAACTGTATGATATGTTATTAAAATTGGACGTGTTTCAGCGCTTGTTCAATGTTTGATACATCAAGACGTTTATAACCTTTTCTCTTTTTTCAAAAACTTCATTCATTAACTTTTTCTTTTGGTAATCAACTTTCTTCGTAGTCTTTATTTATTTTTTTCGTCAATTTATTCTAAAAAATTTATTGAAAAGAAAGAAAGTAATTAAGTTAGTAAAAAAATCAGTAGACAAATAGATATTATTTGATTGCCAATGAACAGCATAATAATAATCTTTGATTGGTAAGATATTCGTTTGTTAATGTAAAATGTCACTTTGTACTTAATATTAATAGGAATAAAGAACACACTTTTACGAAATAAAATGTATCGAATACTTTCATTATTCTATATAAATAAATATAATAAATGTATCTTTTGAAATGACGGTATAAAAGTATTCAAACAAATATTCTTTTTTCTGACGATTTTAGCATAAAAGACTTATTTAATTATATATGCTCAATTGAAGTGAGCACAACATCTAAGCATAAGAAATGTTGGGTCATGTGAAGTCAACTAAGAGAATAGTTAAAGAAATGTGCTTGACTTCATATGGAGCGAATTACCCAATCAAATGCGAGTTCATATTTTATCGTGAATTTTTTTGTCATGGAGCATGTATGGCTCATAGAATTCGCTTCTTCTTTGATACTCATACTTTGATTCCGATTTACAAGAGTAATATATGTTCTTAAACTTTAGATGTTGTACTAAATATTAAGTATATGACTCGAAACAATATTCGTACTGTAAATGGTGCGAATGAAGACCTTGTGATATCTCTACAAAAAATACATTGACATTTGAGATAAACTACTATTATTATTTACAAAGTAAAAGAAACATATTACGCCTTGAACATTTCGATGAATCAAATTGAAATACTAATACAATGAAATCCATTGATAATATTTATTTTTTTAAATATTCAAAAGAAAACTTTTTCTCTTGTAGATATTACAGTATTTTATTTTTTTCGTTAGTGAACATTTAAAAAAATGCTATAAATAATTTGAATTCGAGAATGTTAACAATTTCAATTTCAAGTCATTTTATCTTGAGCTATATGAGACTTAGATTTTTAATTTATATTATTCTGATCGTTTCTTATAGGTTTTCTAGTGACATCTAGTTGTTTTCGGTTTTATTGGTTATTTTGGTTTTCTAATTGAAACATAATTAATGCGATGCGATGCGAAGCAGAAGCATTTCTGTAGTCGTCGCGAGTTTTTTTTACTTATCCGTACGCATCTTTTTCATCATTTTGTGACGCAATGATCTTGAGAACCGAAAATTGTAGAAAAGTGGTTAAAACGTGATATAGAAGTATCAAAAGCGAACTTCTTACCCCTGTTTTCGAATCTTCAATGACGAAAATGAAAGAAATTCGTTGTGAGATAATTAAAGTGACATCATCAACATATGTTAGCCACCAGGCCACTAGGTCTGCCTGTCTGTGACA
The DNA here is from genome assembly GCA_900239745.1 of Rotaria magnacalcarata. Lineage (NCBI taxonomy): Eukaryota > Metazoa > Rotifera > Eurotatoria > Philodinida > Philodinidae > Rotaria > Rotaria magnacalcarata. The sequence continues at coordinate 5,231 of OENM01003152.1, read as the reverse complement.
GACACAGGCCATGGTCTTTCGGTTCGGTCTGGCCTATCTCTATTCTTTATATTTATAATTTTATTTTTGATATAAACTTTCTTAGATTGAATGTGGAGCTAATAATCAGATGAAGTATAGGATAATGTTCTGTGTTCATTTGTGATTGATCCAAATGATGACTGATGTTCAGTTCAAATTGCATAGTTCGTTGTCTTTCTCCATTTACTTGTTGTGTTTTCATTTATCTGCTGGACTAGCTGTAACAGAACGTCGTTCTTCTTTGGATCCTCAATTTTTATATGATATTCTCTTTGTGAGATCCATTCAAAACATTCTTGAACAAAAACAAAACTTTTGAAAGCCTCATCCAATTATCATGAAATTTTGTACACAGAATGATCTCATCAATATCTCAGTTGAGTTCGAAGATGAAAGCAATCTGAATCTGTCAAGAAATGGCTGAGTTATCGAAAAGGTTGTCATTATTGACCAGACCATCCTTGAGGGGGAGGGAGTACAGGGATTTTTTCAAAAACAAAATTTTTTTCTCGGAATTATTCAAAACATATATAAATCGACTCAGTTTTTCCAATACACAACAATCGGATGCTAATCCGATGTTTCCTCATTTTTTATATGAAAACTTCGCTAAGTAAATGCTTAATCTAGTCATATTAAATTAATTAAACTGGTTTTCTTCATTCTCAACATTAATTACATGTTTCTATTCTATCGTCGTAATGGTATTAGCATTAAAAAAAATTCCCAGGCAGGCAGGCCAGGCCTACAAAATCGCAGCCTGGTTGATGCTCTGTTAGCCACTATAGTCTATTCATTTACAGCTGATCTAAGATAATGAATCATGGAGATAATTAATCGATCAATCGAAATCGGTCTTGAAGAATGAATCGCTAAGTAAGAATAAAGTTTTCAGAGTGATGAATAGCACTATGGCTGCTTCAAATGCATTCAAGATTTTTCGAATTAAAGATTTTTCGTGGATCCAGATTCCTGCTTCGCATCGCATTTCGTATACGAGTGCAACTCGGATACCATCTAGTTTTCTTATGCAGATCGATAATGAAATTTATGAGCTTTCAGAAAACTGTATTCTGAGTTGTAAACTCAAAGAAAATATCCCGTTAATTGAATCTGCATTAGATACATTTTGTAATTAACTCAATTTGATTAATATGTTATTTGAATATTTGAAAAGCAGTAAACTTGTATGTTTCTGTTATGAGAGATTATTTTGTATACACTGAAGAATGATAGATTGTTCCGTGATTTCCAATTGGAGACAAATACAAATCACTGCAATTCTGTTTATTAGTTCATTTGATTTTTTCAATTTTTTAAATCATGAAGTCATTCATAAAACTTTAATAGATCAAGCACTGATTGGAATGTGAATGTGCAACAAGTGAAATGAGCGTACTGATGGCTTGTCAGTCCAACGAGCTCTAATGTAAATTACCTCAGTATACTCTGTCATACATCACATAGAGGAGTGAAGTTAATTTTCAATTTTATTAGAACTTCAAATTAATCGATTCGAGGTTTTTGAAGCGGAAAAAACAGATGTATTTGTTGCTGAGTAACTTGATCTCTTTCAATTTTTGCTTCATTTGAGGAAAAAAATAATCGTTTTAATAAAGAAAGATATAGTTGTATCATTTCTATCAAACAGACAATCTTTCCTAACATTGTCATAACTGTTGTATAGCATTCATCTATTTTCAAAGACGAAAACATGTATCTCCATGTGATTCTATCTATGATTCTTCTCCAGACTGGGATTCGATAGTAAAAAGATCGTTTGCCATGGAGTTCTACTTAGCTTATGCTTGTTAAATAAAGAAAGTTGGATTTTCAAACAATTTTACATGCAGATTTCTGTAGTAGAGAATATATCAATAATTGCTTTGCTCCAGAAATTCACCCATTTCATACTATGTCACCCGGTGACTTTTTGATTGTGAATATTATTTCATGATTCGCTAGAAAATTCTACCTAGTGGAATCGTAAGGAGCAGTGCTTTGAACCTAATCTGATGTCAATCAGAATAATAGCCAATCCATTATTATTATAATCATCCATAGAATAATCATAATTATTGTACTCTTTTTTTTATAATTAAAGAAGTATGGCAAAAGATTTCAGTATAAATTATATCTATCTTTTGAGGAATTTTCTAATTTTTGACTAAATTGCAATGAAGTTATCAGAAAAATTCTGATAGTTTCCGATAACTATCCTTGAGTATGAACAACGACTAAACAAAACACAGACATTGCTTGTCATGTCAGTAAGTAAATATATACTCATTTATTGCATCTTTCAACACTCTTCTTCTCTTGAAATATTTATTTTCTCAAGCAATCTAATGACATTGTTCTTGCTATCATTGCCTAAAACAAATAGATTGCTGATATAGAGAATGTCAAAATGAATTTCGTGGCACGTTTGATTATCTTTACACCTTCTTTTTCTTTTTTTAATTTCTTTCACATAGATTTGAATTGTGACTTTTAGTCTCTCTCTCTCTTTAATCATCTGGATGATTGCCTTGCATAGGCCAAAGAATGACAGGAGGACAAAGACTTATTTCTTATCGTAAGGTTCTATGGTAGAAACAATATACGATGAAAAATACCATTTGACAGCACTTCGTACGTCTTTTTCTTATCAATTTAAAAATATAAAAGACGGCGACATAACTCCGCCCTATTTTGTGTTCAAACGATTTGCTTTTTCTTAAAAAGAATAAACTAATTTTTTCGTCATTCTCAAATTTCATAGAATAGAAAAAGAAAAGAAAGTCGATGATTATATATACTATTCGATACTGATAAACTTGTGACATGAAACAATTCAAGCATAAGACAAATACAAACAAAGTTGATCTATTGAATTCGATGTTAGTCATTAAATTGTCAGATCTTCTTTTCTTTACCGACCATTATTACGAAGAAGAAGAAGAAAAAAAAGAAAGATAGATAGAAAATTGACACTGTCTGTTGAGTTTGTGATCTTTGATGAGTTGAGACTATCTGAATCAAACGAACAAAAATGAGACATGGTTTTAGATTAAAATTTAAATGAGAATAAAAAAGAATGTTTTAGTGTCTGATTATTCACTTTAGATTTAGACATCTCTAAGTATATGCTACTTGTAAATGATCATCAAAAAATGTAACCGCTTTGATTATGCAATACAGAGATATACCTGAAGAATAGTGTATATCGAAATGTGTTGCATTACTATCGTTACGTTGTTTTAAACTTCAAATCAAGTATTCAAACATAGTCAATCATCACTTCGTTAATAGGAAAATGATTGTATATATGATTTCTTATTGGTCTATTGAAAACGAAAGAAATGTCAGATATTGTCGGAGAGAATTTTGATTGGATAAAAAGTTCTTTTTCTCTTCCATCACCTACATGTGTCAGAGAGAGAAATCAACAATAGACTTCTCTTTCTGGCAATTCAACGATGAAAATTGATACAAGAAAGCGTAAGTAGAAAACATTTTTTCCTAAGATATTTCCTTCAAAATGATTTTAGTATTGGATAATGATGTTTCAAAATCAACAGTATATACGTTGCCATAATCCTCTTGTTCATTCTCATGAATCTATTCAACGATTAATGATACCATCGATATCAGAATGGGTCTATGAACAAAAAGTAATGAAGAGAAGTATTGAAAATACATTCGATTTCATTGAAGGTTTCCCTTTACAGCAATCTTATACTTGTTGGCCATTTCATCAACGAGATATTCATGTAAGCTAAATGGATTAACCATATTATCTACGATACTTTCAGCATAGTGTAGAACAAGATGGAGAAGATTTATACTCATAAAACATATTTTACAGTTATTTTCCATATTCTCTCAAAATTCCCTATTGTTCGAATCGATTTTTATCTATCTGTTTTATTATAGTTACCTTTTCTTTTGCCATGTACTTCACAAACAATATCATCATTAACAACTATAGATAATCGAATCTATCCAATAGCAAATTCAATTAATATTTCAAGAAAACCATTTCAAATAAGTATAGCTGCTATTTTGTTTTTGTTTCCTCGATAACAAATTTGATTTTGTTGAATTAGTTTCTCAAAAACAATCTATTCCGACTGCAAATACAAATAAATCTTCGCCATTGAGTTTTTCAATTGAGAGAATTCTAGGCGATCATACATTGCCTAGAAAAAGATCGATATCACCGGTATCATCAACAACAACAACAACAACAACCACAACAACAATAACAAAAACTCCTATTCATAGTCGTGGTCATAAATCTTTACCATATCCATTACGAAAAGAAAACGGAAAAATAATTTATGAATGTGTACAATGTCATAAAACATTTAGTCAATTATCAAATTTGAAAGTACATTTAAGAACTCATACAAACGAAAGACCATTTGTATGTACACAATGTCCAAAATCATTTACACAATTCGCTCATCTGCAAAAGCATTCACTTGTTCATTCAGGTAAAAATTTCCTCGTGATTCGGCTGACTTTTTATACTTTTGATAGTCGAATAGGTGAACGACCATATTCATGTGCATATTGTCCAAAACGATTTTCATCAACATCCAATTTAAAAACACATCTTCGTTTACATACAGGCGATAAACCATATCTATGTCCAAATAGGTCATGTTCTGCACGTTTCACTCAACTTGTACATTTAAAATTACATAAAAAGATTCATTTAGACGAAGAAACAATTTCATCAACATCGAGTAGTATGAATTTCAATTCAATCTTATAAACAAACATATGCATATATATATATTTCTCAACAACAGTGTGCAAGCAATTATCCTATTTTTTGTTTTGTTTCTTGTTATCATTGTTTCTCATGTTTACACGTCCTTAAATAATAAAATTCTTTTCAAATTGATAGATAAGAAAATGAGAATCTTCATCTAATTTCAATATCCTCTATTAATTACATCTATAAAAACTTTGTCGAATAATAATAATAATTACCATTTACACCCTCTTATAATCTAAATATCAGGATTACTTTTATTTGTAAATATTTCTTCAACATCAACATATTTATATTCTGGAATGTGTAGTGTCGATGTAAATACTAACGGTGAGTTATGAACACAGAAATATTGTAGTGATATAATACTGGCCTCGGATTCGTCCTATATTTCCTATATTTCCTATATTTAAAAAAATTCCTATTTTTTCTCCTATATTTC
>OENM01003150.1:0-11758 GCA_900239745.1 Rotaria magnacalcarata | reverse complement strand
CTTGAAGTCCAAAAGTCTGCTGCTTCCCCCTAGATGTTGATTCTTGTTCCGCTCAAAACCATTACTACAACAACACCTAAAAGCAATCAAACGGTACTACTTGAAACTAATTATGTGCTGCAGAAAAATCTGCTTGTACAAGTCGACGCAGCTTGTCAAATTCTAACCAGAAGAAGTTCCTAATCTAACTCGAGAGAGAGAACTATTTGAATCGATAGATAAAACCATGTATGGCATAACCTTATCAAACTTTGTTGCTAATTACCATTTACAATGGTAAACTTGGTTAGAATATGAGCACTCTGAAAAAAGTAAAAACAGTTTCCGACACAAATGATATTACATCGAGTCTTTAAAGTTGTTTGATAAATTTATACAGTTATATATCCTTTTTCTATCGTTGGTGGATATAGTGGGTATACATATAATACAATTTTGAAGACGTCTTATATTCGTCGTCAATGAAAACCAAGTCTGATGTCGCTTTTGATATATGTCTCACAATGACTCATTGGAAACATCTTAAGCTGGTGTGGGTGTGAGTACACTATTAGCGGAACACCCACACCCCTACACCCTATGTGAGAAATTCATAAACAAAACGACAAACTAACCAATAACTACGATTACATCAATGCGCATATCGATCCATGTATTTTGATAAAATAATTCAAGACAAAAAAAAGAACTATTTGCGCCACTTATCTACAATAATGAAATTTCTTTCATTTAACAAACAGCAACTCGATCTTTCCTTTTTATCAGCATCATGTCAAGACTATTGTAATTAATGGAATTTAAAAGTAAAACTTGTTGAAATTAGAGGAATACTTTTTTCAATAGAACTGCTGTAGATGTATTTGTAAAATTGAAAACCAGTAATCTACTGCGATTACCATTAAATCAAATTCAAAAAGAGATCACTATTGATCCAAGTCAGTACATAGTTTGAATGGAAAAGAACTTTTATAATTTAGATTGAGTAGATGAATGTCAAAATCCGGATGTCACATTGATATGCTACAAAATTCATTTGATCACTAACAATAAAGAAGTTTTTGCTTATATATTTAAAAATGTCAATCCAGCTGGTATTTGGTATGATAAAAACATTCGCGATGGCGATCGTTTAATTACTTTAAATGGACAAGATGTAACACATTTATCATACGAAAATATTTATTCATCAATAATGGAAAGTAAACTGTCATTGACATGTAAAGTAGTTTGGCATCCAGAATTATTCATTGGTTTGGGTAAGAATTAGTGAAAAGAAACAATAAATAGCAAGCATTTCTATAACGAATAGAAACATCGATAAATGAAAATGATTCCATCATGTCTCCAACATCGAAAATTCAATCAGATACGTTAAAAGAATTTTCTGATTCTAAAACTTTATTGGGTGTTAATATCCATAAACAATTAACGCACGTACTTCATTATCTTTTTAATTTTCATCCACAAGAACCATATCAATTATTTGAACGTCTTGTTGCAAACACATCATTTGAAAAAGACCTTGAGTTAACAATGGATAATAGAAAAGAATCCAATTTATTTATTCAAAGGCAACTGCAGCTACTTTCAGTATCAATAATAGAATGATTTTTCTTATATTTTTAGTTCCGTTTATATTTTCCTTTAGAATCCTTCAACTATTCAAACTAATCCTGAAGAAACAATGACAAATATTTTAGAACTAGACTTCCTATTCGAACAAGTCGGTGTTGGTTTGAATAAAGATGAAATTTATTGGTATAAAAATATCTTCCAATTTTAATGACTTTTTTTTGATCGAATTTTTCTATTGTGAAGGATATGGGTTTTAATGAAAACATTAGTAAACGACAAACCTAATATTCAAAAATTACGCTTTTGGGGCAAGATTTTCGGTATAAAAAATAATTATTATATTGTCGAAGCTGATTTTGATACATTTGATGATGTCGATCTAACTGATTCGGAATTTATTAAATATCAAGACATGTCTTCGTCTGAAGAAGAAAAAATACCATTGGAACAAATTGGTGATGGTGTTAACCAAAAAGTCTTCTATGTTTCCACAGGAAGTAAGACAAATTCTGAACAACATTCTGTTTTTTCTAAACACCCATTTAGTTGATCAACCTTTTATACAATTACCTATGGTAACACCAGAACAGATTGAACTATCTCGTAGAATTCAACAATTTTTCACCGGTGACCTTGAAGCACCTATTCTATTCGAATTGCATTTTCCAGGTGTTGAAAAACATTTGTTACGTGCTCAAATTCAACGAATTACTGCTGGTACTCAGATAGGACCAAAAAATTATTTTAAAATTTCAATCGATGACGAAGAAGAGATCGATGAAGAAATAATAGATTGTATGATATATAGAATGGAGTGAGACATTCTCCAATTGTTTTTTATTATTATTTTAGCACATCAAATAAAATTCGATATCAATACTGAATTCGAAGGAAATCGACTTCACGATCTTGTTTTGCCTCATGGTCAATATTGGGTTCATTGTAGGAACGAGGAAAAAAATTTTCTTAACAAAAATATTTTTTTGCTCAGATGTTCCATATATTTATAAACAAGGTCGTAATGTACATTTTAATCGTAAGTTTACAAATCTTTATCTAAAAAATTTAATGAAAGTCATCGATACGAAACAGCTGCAATACGAACAATTCCTGTTGAACACAGTCCTAATTTATTATCGTCTGTGAATGAAGATAGTGCTGTTCATGATTTATATCCTGCATGGTCTATTGGACTGGCTTCTAGGCTTGTTCCTGAACATAGTTTAGTTTATGCTCGATCAAATCGATGGCCAGGTTTGTATTTTTCATATGGAAATTATATAGTCGAGTGACATTTTTTCAATCTGAAGAAAATGAAAAATTTGCTATGTCTAAGGAAATTTTATCATAATGTACTTTAGATAGTTATCGTACTAACACTTTCACCCACACGCCTGAATACACACGGTTAGATTCTAAAATTGTGAAGTTTCTCCGTGAGAATGATAAATTCGATAGTTTTAATTCAAGGCGCTAGCTACGTTGTCGTTTTTTTTAAATTATTTTTCAAGGTGCTTTTACTGTTGGTGATCGCCATCGTTTCAAAAATATTTATATTGGATGGGGTGTAAAAAATTTTCTTGAAAGTCGTCAAGCAAATATGATTAATATATTACCAGAAAAAGAATATGATTTACAAGTCATAGAAACCGATGATCCAACAATAGAAGAAGAAGACAATGAACTATTTGAATCAGCTATACTTTTATCGCCACATGAAGATGAAGAATTTGAATAGATTAGAACATAAATTTTTATAAGTTAAAATATGATTAGTAATAAACTAGGCATTAGAATAAGTAGAGCAGCGCTTATCGATGCTGCACGAGTACTGAAGGCTGTATTATATGGTACACGGTCCCAATTGATATCAAAACTTTTCGGATCACTTGTTTTGAAATTGAGTTGAAATGCAGCTTGATTGTCTCCAACTTCACTATTCAAATCTCGATTAATTGCTAATTGTGACTCTTCATCATTTACTACGCTACTAGTTGTTATTGTTTGTGTAGATGTTTGAATAAGAGGAAATGATGAATTTCTCCTGTGTGATTTACGTGGAGTTACTAGGTGAAAGTTGAACAGAACAAACAAATTTAATGCTTAAATGATAACTTTTTTTATTCTTGTTTCTTACTTAAATCTGAATTACACAAATTTGAACGGCAGCATGTTTCAATACGAATACGGCTACCAAGTGAGAAATCAGTCGGAGTACAATGTCGACTAGCACATGTTCGATACGGTTGATTATCAATTAAACCAGCCTGTTTGGAAAATAAAATAAAAATTTTTATGTATGATTTTCAACAATGATTTTTACCCAACATAGTTGTGTTTTTTTATTGCAAACAATTTTCTCTGCATTGTCATTATTATCAAGAACTGTTTTTTCACAGCCACTACCTTTACATGAATAGCACCGCAGAGTATCATGATCCTCTAAATTCAACAAAGAACCCCATCCGAACGAGTACACGATGCATATCACTGATAAGAAGAGCAATTGAAACAAACGAGGTAACATAATTATGGCCGCTACAATCACTGATTGAGTAAATCAACTTTTTCACAGGTTGTTTTTCTTTTCTTTCGTAACACCGATAATAACGAACTGTAATAAAACACACCACAATCAACAAACAAATATGTTCCTTCGTGAAGCAAAACTCGTTGGAGCGTGCAGAACAAAGCCTGCCGCTATTTGTTTGAGTCGTATCCTCAAGGTGAAATATTGATGTGAAGGAAAAAAAGATAAAACTTTGTCATTGCTTTAATTTCTCGTTCATCATATAACAACAATCTGTTTCTAATTGAAATCTTCATGGGGAATGCAGCGAAAACAAGTACAATCTTTTCGAGTTCTAGAATTGTGTTCGTTTTGTTTAAATCAATATTGACTAGTCTGACAACATACAGAATATAAACAAAATCAAGATCTTAAAATTTTTCGTCCTAGCATATATCATTTGTGTTATCTTCAGTATAGAAACAAAACAGATCTGAATGAAATTCTATATAAAAACGAGAGAGAAAGGGACAAGAAGAAAGAACAAAAGAAAGAAGTATATATGATAAATAACACGTCCATCAATCATCATCATGAAAATCAGGAAAAGCAATACAGATTGAAACAAAAAGAAAACGAAGCAATGCAAGTTAAATATAAAAAAACGTAATAGACGTATATATTGTGTAAATGAGTGTGTTATGCCGCACTATCGATAAGAAAAAAATTATGGTCGCCAAAGACCCGATTGACGAACAGCTTGTTGAAGAAGTGCTTGTGCACGACTAATCTGTTCTGGTGTGCCTTCAATTGTTATTATTCTATCACTGCCACCTCCACTGCCACTAGGAATTGCTTGATCATCGATAATTATATTTGCGCTTGTTGTTTGACGTATATGTTGAATTTTTGCACCACGCGGTCCGATGACAGCGCCAACGAGTTCATTTGGTAACGTTACCTAAGAAATTAATAAAACTAGATCAGTTAAGCGATAGAAAACAACAACTAAACTTACACGTGTCGAAGTGAACACAGCGGTATTGGAGTAGCGAGTGCCTAAACCAGGTCCACCACCATAGGATACATCAACAAGAGGAGGTAAAGGTTGAATAGGATACATACCGCCACGCGATCCATTTTGTGGATAAGAGCTTCGTGGATTGTATCCAGAACGAACGTCGACACCACCTGGAGCTTGGAAACCGCCTTAAAATAGAAGAAAAAATAATATATATATATATATATATGATTTTATCAAATGATTCCTACCATAGTCATTCACAGCATAAATATCAAAATTATGAGGATCGTATTGAATTAAGGGAGAGCCTCTTGGCTGTTGCGACGACGTGACCATTAAATTGTAGATGTTCTAAGGAAAATTATAAATGCTAATTTATTTAAAATCCCTTTGATCTTTTTTTTTCTTGTCGTATACTAACTTTAATACATTCAATAATATCTTCAGGTTTTCCACGTAATGAAATAACTCTTTCATGACTCAAGGGACAGCATTGTGAGAATACTTTAATATCAAGAGTATATGTTTGTCGTAATTCTTTAACATGTTGTCCACCTTTGCCAATAATAGCTCCACAATAAATTTGATGAACAAGCATTCGAATTTCTGATGCTGTTGGTTCATTGTTATCGTTATTAGTTGATTGCACTTGATCAGAATTTACGTTGCGTCTTCGATTGAATGATGAAAGACGAGAACTATCAATTAAGCATGGAATGATCTGACCTAAAGCATCAAAACATTGTTCTTGTTCGCCACTTATGATTAATACACGTTCCGGTGATGCACAATCGGGTACTTGAATGGTGGTACGTGGATGGTCAGCACGAAGTTTTTGTATTGATAAACCACCTTTACCTGAAAAAGAAAGAAAATCTTCTATTAAAATCATAAATCAATCACATCGATACAAACCAATGACTGCTCCAGCATCACGAGAAGTCATTAATAAACGAACTTCAATACCGGATCCAGATGAGTAAGGATTATTACTATTGCTATTCATGCGTCGATTATAATTGCTTTGCTGGTTAGTTAGATTATTGTTATTATTATTATTATTATTATTATTATTATTATTATTATTTGATGGTTGACCATATTCATCATCGGATGATGTCATCGTTGTCTATTACAGTGGAAATAGGGAAGATTGGATCGGGATAGGCACAATGACCTTACTGTTAAATTATTTAGAAGATCCAACAAGTCTTGAATAAAAGAACAAAAGAAAACAGATGATATTCAATATCCAACGTTTTTTTGGATATAAGAAGAAAAAAAATATACGTAAAGATTAACGATATTTGAAATACAAATAAACATGAACTATTGTAACACATTAATGCAGTTTTTATGCTGTTCATATGTTGATCTATAGTGTAAGCCATTGAAAATAGTACATCGGAGAGGGCGCCACCTACTGGTTTCATCAGTTTATTTTGACAAAACTCGTAATACGAGACTAGAATATGTTGGTTGTGTATATTCAAGTATCGTCCTATTTAACATTTGGATCTATTCAAAATGTTCGATTTATGATTATACTAATCTAGAATCATTCAACTGAACTTTCACAGTAAAATTATTCATTATAAAATATCATATTTTTATTCTATTCTCTCTCTTTGTATTGGCGCGATGTTGTCACTATTCATGCATGACCATTGCACATATAAATGATTCTTCGCTTCCTTCATGAACGATGCACTTGCTTGATTCTTTTAGTCTCTCAACTTTATTTCATGTTACAAAGCAGGCGCAAATACAACAGGTAAAAAACGATAATTTGTAATTTGAAGATTTTATTTCGCAGACATCCTTTCACTTGATTTTTAGAATGAGGATTCGAACTGTGATATACCTTTGTTCGATCGTAGCTTCATTATGGATTCTTCCCCGCATGTTTACAAGTAATCCTAGTCCAAGTCCAATTCCAAGTCCAGTGTACGTCGATAATGATCGTCATATTGAAGAAAAGCGAGATATCGATAGTTCATCATGTGATATTTCGATGGATTCATACAAAAAATGTTATAAGTATACTACTGACCTACTACCTTACGAGAGCGTCTCAATTGGAATTGAAACTATTCTTTTTCTCAAGAAACAACTAAATATTACTAATGAGACATTAGTGAATGCTTCACTTTATTGGAATCAAGATGATCGTTTTAAACCCTTTAAGAATTTTATCGGAAGCACAAATAAATGTGAAGTACTATATTGTGGAGCCAATGACGCTGGTACCGATGGTTTAGAATTTATTAGTCAATACGCAAATTGTCAAGTTTGGTTTTTAGAGCCAGTAGCACAATTCTACGATAAATTAATTCATTCGCAGGCCATACTTGAAAAATTACAAACAGGCAAACATCATTTCTATCAAATTGGCGTATCGAATAAAAATGATCTTATTGATATAACATTACAAGATATTAAAGAAGCACAAGCTGTGACTTTGATTGGAAAACAACAAAATAAAGAAAATCCAATGAATGAAATGAAATACAAGCTAATTCTGAGAGATGCTGCAGAAATACTCTTCGAATTTCATATGCTATCAAAGACGATAAATCAAACTGTTATTGGAGAATTAAATTTAATACATTTAAATTGTGAAGGTTGTGAATATGATGTCATAGAACGATTAATCAAAACAAATTTAATTCAATATATTCGAATTGTGCAATTTGGTTCACACCGGCCTTCAGCTATTCGATCATCTGTCAGTCAAAGATATTGTTGTTTACAACAAATGTTGTCAGCGACACATCAATTAGAATTCGGTATACCATGGGCATGGGAACGATGGTTGAGAAAAGATCTCTTCTAGAGAAAAATAACTAAACTATTTATAAGACTCGAATAAAAATTGTGGGTGTGTGACTGTGGGTACAACTTCAACGCATATATGCACACCGAAATTATTTATGTAGGTAATTTGATCGCAATAAATAAAAAAAACGCTCTTTTTTCTTTTTGGTAGCAATTTTTATGGTCAGATAGTTATTTACCATATTAAATACATTAAATAAAATGCGCAACATGATGTTCATTGATTTCAAACATTAACCATGAAACAGAGAAATATGTTGATTGTATTTTAGGGTTTTAGAAAGCAAAATCAGGCAATCAGAGTAAGATTTGAATTATCACAAGCTATTTGTATTTCGATCAAGAAGACGTTCGAACTATTATCTCATGCTGTTATTTTTTAAAGAAAATTATGAGCGTGCTGATCGGTGACGCCACCGATGGTTTCTCTTGAAAAAAATCGCTACAAAATTTTCAGATCATGTAGAAAGCAACTCAATAGCGCTTATATGAAACTGTATTTAAATAAGGTTTATGTATGATTCAACATTTTCTATTTTACACTTAGAATTTTTTTGTTTGATTATAAATATCGCGCATATTTATTCTATTGATTAAATTATGTTATCAAACCCTAGTGAACATGAGAATAATCCGATTTAGTTTAGATGATGGAATTAAACAAAGATTATATCGATCCACTATGCACTAGCAGAACATAAATTGATTGTCTATTAACAAGACTATATAATCATTAATCATCAATATAATTTATTTGAAGATATATTTCATTGAATTTTGATTCAATTGGCAACAAGTAGAAGAGTACAGCGTATTTATAACTATTCTATAAAAGTCAATAATTATTTCATTGATGTCTAAAACTTATTGAATTCTCATTAAGTTGTCTTTATTTCCCTAAAATGATATTTATGAGTTTGCTATAAACAATGTTTGTTTCTTCTTTTTCTGTTTATTTCAAACAATTTAAGTAACAAGCAAAAAGAACATCATGTAAGACAAAAAAGATGACAAACATGAAAAAAAGGACAAGTGTCTAATCTAGTTGATATTTACCAGTTTTTTTTTATTTCATCCATATAATAATCCAATGAAATAACACATTGAAGCAGTTGTTGTCGTAACTCATCCATTTGTATTAATAGTTGAGAATTCGCATTCTATATCTATAAAAATTAATCAAAAATAAACATGTATATGTGCATCTTTTAATTAGTTCTTTTTCAGACATTATTTAATTCTTGAGAATAACCTTACGAACTACTTAATAATAACAATATGAATGATAAAAAAGGCTGAGAACATATATATATATATAGCGTTGATAGTCGATGATCACGCTCTTCTCTCTTTGTCTCGACGACTAACGAGGAAAAACAATAGCCATTGTTTATATTGACTATTCTTTTATGTATTAATTAATACCTATTTCAAACGGACGTAACTATGTACACTCAGGCACTCATAGACGGCTGATTATATGTACTCATATACGGCGGTGAGAATATTAGTTCTAGTAAGGGCACAAGGGTAAAGCGGGGAATTCAAGTTAAAGCATACCCAGGTCGAGCAATCCAACAGTAGGCAGCTATCGGAACCCATCCGATCCGACTGGTATCCAATAGGATTTTATCGGATCCTGTCAGATCTTACATAATTATCGTTGGATGCAGGGTCGAGGAATCGATGTCGGATTCCTATGAATTCCAAGGAAAAACCGTTGTATGTCATCGGAAGTTCATAGGATTCCGACACTGAGGATCCGACATCGATTCCTCGACCCGGAATCCAATAGAATTGTAGGATATTTCCAGGTTCCTATCGGATCAGTCGACCTGGGTATAGCAAAAACATGTATTGATTCGATAAATTGTAAAAAATCTCGTATAATAGGACCGGAAATATAATATGACCTTAGTCTATCTCGATTGCTATTCATTCAATTCGAATAATAAAACACCGACTTTAAAAATTTACCATTTTACATAAAATTTAAATATCTATTAATAGAATTCTTACCTTATGATTATTCTTTATTTGTGCTGCTGTTTTCGTTTTACCAATACGTGATAAACGTTGATTGTTATTATTATTAACGTCTTGGAAACTATGAGCTATTACTTTATCATCATTATCCTTATCATTTATAACTTTCGGATATTGTGATGATTTTGATACAGTAAGTTTATCTGGACGGTTTGGTATCGATTTTAGTATGTTAATAGAATAATCTGCATTCATATTTTCTAGTGTTATATCATTAACAGTTGTCAAACTATCGCCAGGAGGAATACGTCCATCTAATTGTGCAACATCACCAGGTACTAATTGACGTACTACAATAACAGGCGAACTACTTGGATTATATGGATCTTGATAATCATGTACAGAAAATCCTAAATCATGATCAACTTTCTTTAATTCAATATTAAACGTAGAATTCGACCATAGAGCTAAATTTGAAAAGGCTTCTAATGAGCGTGTTCTAGTTGTTCGAGATAAAGTTGTATCTGTTGAATGTAATGTTACCATGCTTTTAGCTTTATGAGCAATTCCAGTTGATTTATCAAATGATGTTGAACAACTACTTTTTCGATTTGTTTTCCCATTTATTTCAATAAGTTGTTGAATTTTACGACGAGCACATACAAGTTTTATTTCATGTTTTAAGAATTTAAGAATTTCAATAGCATACATATGATTTTTTCCATATAAAACTTGAGTATTAATCTGAAAAGAAGAAAAAACAGATTTTTAAAACCAAATAAATATTTTTTACTTCAAGAAGTTCATCGCCAGGCTTTAACGTTCCTTCTTTGCCAATAACTCCATCAGGCAATATAGGTCTTTTATAATGACGTGTATCAGTTTCTTTACCATTTTCAGTATCAATTGTGCCTCCTAGTGCTAAACCAAGAGTATCATTATCAGGTTTATAAATATCACTAATATAAATTTCGTAATTATTTCCTAAAATTTGAATCCATTATTGACTTTATTCGTTCATTTGTATTCGATTGATGTTGATATTGAAATTTTCCTTCAGTTTGATGTGAAGATTCCATTCTAAAAAAGAAATAATAAATTCTTATTTGTAAAAAAACAAAAAACCTATTAACAAATCATTTCTTCAATTTTTTCATGTTTAGTACTATTAGGACGTATCGAGGTTTATTTTCATGTAAACGAATAACGATAACACAAACTAAGGAAACAACAATAACAATCGAAATGAACTGAAAGAACCAAAAAACAAACGCATAGTCTGTTCACACCAGAGACCGTCACAGGGTAACTTTTTTTCCCTGCCCTGATGCAGGACAGGGGATGATTATAAATTGAACTTAAATATTGAAAAAGGTAAAGACTAAATGAAAATGTTGTGACCGCTGAAAATTAAAGTACTCATATTTTATTTATCTATATTCGAGAAAATATAGATATGCGCTTAAAACATAATTAAATATGAGTAGCAAACAGCAATTAAGATTATCACAAAAATCAGTTCACTGCAAAAATAATGCGCTTATCGTGATCTGGCGAATTGAATATGTAAATAATTTGAATAAGTGAGAAATCGAGTAAATTTTTCACATTTATTCTCATCAACTCATCGTGCTGAATAATCAAAGACTCTTCAAAATGTACCAGTAGCTAGAGATTCATTGTGTATTATGGGGTGGTAAGATTTATCATAAAACAGGAGATTTTCTAATTTTTTAGAACCGTGCGAGTTCATATCAAGTGAAAATAATGTAAAACATAGAGAACTAAGCATACAAAACTAAAACATGCGAAGAAATTTACCATTA
>OENM01003149.1:0-11762 GCA_900239745.1 Rotaria magnacalcarata | reverse complement strand
ATAATTTGATACCGAGCTTTAGATATTTTTCATAAAACGTAATGATAGAACATTCGATGAAAATTCTACTGAATAAAATTCTCATAGGTGAGATAACTAATGATGTAGTATTCTGGCAAAATGACAATCAACAGTCTCAACTCTTTATAATTCTATTTCGTTCAGACTGTATCTTTAGATACATATCCTTTATCATAGGAATTCTAAGTGTTCTCATTAATATCGATATGGACTTCACAATATTTGTCATCTAGATTCTGATAATGAATGACTTCGACGAAAAACGATAGTGAATCGATGGATATATATTTTCATACTCACAAGTATAAAATCGATTACTAGCATCAATAATCGCTGTTTTTTTATCTTGCAGCACCACTTGTAATCGATGCTTGTAATTCTGTTAAAACGTTATATGCTTTATCTAAATGATTTTTTGATCATTTTCCTAGTGGCATTTTAGTTAAATCGATTTCAAATGATAATAAAGCTTGTTTCATAGTTTCAACATTAAAAAAATCGTTTTAACAAGATCTTGAATTGGATTTGGTAATTTTGATTGAATATTTACATTCGAACTTTCAAGCAATTTTTATATTTTATCATTATCACCATGTTGTCCATATGTTTATTTGGTAATTTTTGAAAATTTCTTCTGTCCGACCATTCATTACCTGTTTTATCAAATAATGCATGAAATGCATTTATTGCATCTGCTTTTCAACTGTATTCATCAAATTTATTTCCATCATAAATTGTACCTGTTCGACTCGTAGACAAAGAAAAAGAGAAACAAATGAAAATCTGGTGTGTGAACGGTCACTTGAGAAAAAGGATGAGCATTTACATACGAGATGAAAATATAATTCTCAGAAAAAATCAATGAAATAAACATATCATACTCTAAAGATAAACCATTATCAGATTCGGGTAATTGTAATTTATAATATGAATTCGTTCCACGTGTTATACCCACAAGACCAATAACAGTAGTAAATATTCCATTAGTTTCAGTATCTTTCAGTACACGACAAGTATCTTCTAATTCTTTAAAAATCGACAAAAGCAATGATGGAATTGGATTTTGGTTTTTAAAAAGGTCTGAACCTGAATCAGGATCAACAGCAGTTTCATCTTATCTCGTACAATTTTTTTTAATCGAGCCTAATATAAAGAGAGAAAAAATAGAGATTTGAGGTGATTGATAAGAAATTTATAATGAGATTTGGCCGATGCTGTTGTTAATGGAAGGCAGTCGAATTTTATTTTTGCTGTTTTATCGGCTTTTGTTTGTTGTCAAATATGTGGTAAAATTCCAATTATTACTGATGGATGATTAGTTGTTATTTCTTTTAAAAATTCTGCTGAGACAACATGAATATTAAATGATTATGAGCATCTTGAAGTTTTTTTACTCATTTTTTTCTATTTCATCATTCAACACAATAAAGATCACCTAGAACAAATATTAAGAAAAATATAGCATACCTTGAGAACTAGTCACAATTCCAACAGTATAATCTATTTTCGATGAGCATGTCCCACCTAAACGTTCAACTTCGTTTTGTATAGTTGCAACAGAACGTCATAAGCGAGCAGCTGCTGATACAATATAACCAAAAAGTGGCAAATTAGAATCATCGGTTGGTCTAAAGAAATAACAACTCTCTTTCACGATCATTCAATACGAAGACAAATGGTTAGAGAAAGATTCGATGCATTCACTGAAAATACTTTTAAGTAGGTTGCGTTCTGTTTTCCTTAGACTAATAATAACGATGTGCAGAAAGATTCAACAGACTGTTTTCGTTGACTCAGATACGATTAGTAATGGAACATAGATTTGCATCAAAATGAAGAAATCGATATCATCGAGAGCTATGTGCTTATATCACTGGTGCTCTGTACAGACATTTCGATGCAGTGTAGATGAAGAAGAAATGAAATTTACTCTTGAATAACTCGTGGAACATCTGGTGTTGTAGCTATGGTCACTTGTTTTTCAATAATTTTTGAAAAATTCGACCACGTTTTTTATATTTATATGATTTGAAAGCATATCGTATTCTGTTTTTACATTATTGGGTATATCAAATGCTTTTCTCATTGGTGTCGTTGTTGAATAAGAGCATTTCATCCATTCTGCTGCACGCCAATAACATGTATAGCCAAAACAAATAATGAGAAAAACAATTTCAAGAGAACAATTGTTTTTACTTGAAAATGAGAAATCCTCCACATTCTGGACAATGTTCTAATCCTTGAAGTACCATGCAATCTGCCACTGTATCAATTAACTAAATTTTCAGATTAAATTCTTTCAAAAAAAACAAACTCATCTATTTCTCTTACATGTGATTCAACAGTAACAATTTTTTGTTGATTATGTTCAAGTAGTTCCTTCAGTATATCATTTGATACTTCTTGTTTCAGAGCATATTTATTTCCAAAGTAATTCACTTTGTTCCTAAATCGAAACTTGAAAATTCCGAAACTCCACCTATGATAACAAACCTTTTTTTCGCGTGTTTCATTTTGTTCCAGCATTGGATTACTATATTGTTCTGTTTTTGATTGTTTCGCTTTTGGTACATCATCATTATCACTTGTTGAACTTAATATTGTATCTCGTTTAGGCTTTCGATCAACAGCAGTTGCGATGAATTCATTTTCCAATTCAGTTTGATCTTCTTTATTCAGATCATTAATACCCGAAAATCTAAATGAATCAATTGAACAATAAAGACATTTGGACTGAAAAACAATACAAACGTCGCAGCAGTTCCTTAAAAAGGAAGTAGATCTTTATGTGATTTGAAACAATCAATATGATATCGAGGTAAAATCAAATACAGAAAATGTTGTTTTTTCAAATGCCAATTAAATTCCGTGAGCAACATTCATAACATATGACGTAAATCTGAAAGCGAAAGAAAACTCACATCAGTTATATTTATTTATCCCTATATGGCTTTAATAAATCAACAGAGGATAATTCCATGATTATCTCTTTCTTCTTTTTCTTTGATAAATGTTGTAAATCGATGTACGCCCATCGACCTAAATGAACAGCGCACCATACATGAAAATACTAAAATTTGAAATAAACCGTCTGTCTCATATAATAAAACATATGAGACTAATTTTAAACCCACCGTATTCTCGGATGTACCATTCACCGACGCATAATCGACAGGTATCTGGCTAATACTTTTTCCAAAACGTTTGCATGAATCGCACGTGTGCTTACCACCCTGTACTTTAGCACTCACACCTCCTATAGTAAAGTTAAAATGAAAAAAGAATTGCTTCCTGGAATCATACCGCTTATCCCACCACCATCAACCCGATCCCCCGTAAATATCGTATTCGTGCAACCATTCGAAACTTGTGAATCCGATGGATAAAACGAATTTGACGTTAATTGAGCCGAAAGACCTATCAAAAGCGATTCGTTTGATTTTTGAATGATTGTTATATTTTACCCGGTTTTTCTTGACCACCTGTTAAATTTGAATCATTTGTTGTTCTAGAATAACGATAATCACGTTCATCACCATAAGGTGAAGCCATATTCAACGGGAATTCGATTGAAAGACCTATCAAAGGAGATTCATTTGATTTTTGAATGATTGTTATTTTTACCCGGGCTCCTTGACCAACTGATGAATTCGAGAAAAGGGAGCCAGAATATTGTCGGTATAAATTGGATCGCTAGTTGATTTTACCTCTATGCTAGCGTCAGTAGATATCGTTAACTTACACTAAACTGTGTAGATAATTGTTTTTCTCGACGGAATGGAGGGTCATACGAAATAAATTGTGATTGTTCGTTCGCTTGCTCGATGTCAAAAAAACATACTCGAGAGGTTAGCTTATTTGAAGACTTTTCTCTGTTTTGACTCAACTTTGTCGGAGGTTATCGAAGAACCTGAATCGGAATCCGAGGTAAGTTTTTGAAACTTTTAGTTCGAAATTTTTTCGAATGAGAAAATCTCTTTTTTGGAAAAAAATGATTTTTTATAAAGTTTTAGCAAAGGTACTCGGGGTCGTGGAAGAGGAATCCGCGATTAGTTGTGAGAAAGACAAATCTCTTAATGTTGGAACGAAAGTGTAGCTTTAGCAGTTCTGCTCGACTTCGAAACTTAAATCATAAGAAAATTCTAGAGAATGACATCGGCACGCATCGATTATTCAAATTCTACAATACTATCTATGTTGCTATGAGTATTCATCGATGTGATCAGGTAGAAAAGTAAAAATACGAGGAAAGATCAACAAATGCGAAGCCCTATTCACTTTATTATTTTGTGAGAGATTCACAAGCTGTTGAGTTCCATAGTTGTCGATGAATCAAATGAAAATGATGAGTAAATTCAAATCACCATATTGTTTCGTAACATATCAACAATGGATTGGAGTGTCAGAGAATGTTCGAATGCGTTCCCCTTGCTATCATGACTTATTTCAGTTGAATCTTTTTCGAAAAGATTCTCAATCTGATTCTCAACAAACGAATCGAATACAACAAAGTACAAAAACTTCATTCAAGCAATATGTTTATCAGAGTAATATTATCAATATAAAATATTGATGTCCTGTTTCGATGGATTTTCATGACGGAACCTTATACTGTATACAAGGAGAGTTATCTAACTAAGGAAAACATTTTTATTTTTATTTAAGAAAAAATTCACATGAGATTTTATTTTGAAAATTGTGGAATATACAAATAAAATAGATTTTCTGGAATTTCACCAAGTTGAAACATGATTCACGCATTAACACTCCAGTAAAGTTTTAGTCGTCGCTTTTATGGCATTCATGTTCATTTTTCTAGAGAATCAAATGCTGAATCTGCGTTAGTTCATATTTTTCATTATTGGAAAGTTTTTCTTCTCTCAACTATCACTAATTCTCTCTGTGCTGTTTATACTGCAAAAGCCTTATGTTTGCTTCACCGGATACCAGTATGGATTTTCTTAACGGTGTTTTACAGATGAAAAGACTTTTGACTTTGTAACCCAAGTCATTACTTGTTATTGAAATCGATTTGTATCGCCATTTCATCTTATTCTCAATTCTTTAGAAAACTCGACTCGTGCTTTAGTTTCTCAGAGTTAGTTTCGCACGATTTCAGAGTAAGTCGAAATTTGAAGAGGTGAAATTCTCCACGGATAAAGCTTGATTCCAAGTAAATTCAGGATGGATCTGTCTGCAGTACATTATTTTCGTAAATATAACGTATGTGTCAATAATATGCCACCGCAGCTATTTTTTTTGTCAAAATTTTGTTGAGTTCTGAAACAAAAACTTGTTGATTGGGAAGACGAATAGCATTAACATTTATAAATGCTGATTTATTTGGTTCGACTAACATTAGTTTTTTATAACCTAAATACATAGGAAATGTTTGATGGTTGGATCTTCTATGGCATGATTGCACTTGGAGTTTGTTTTCGTTCAGATATGTAGTGTTCGATAAGATGAATTACAACAACAACAATACGATCGTAATTACGTAAGAAAATAATCATATTTTTCCTATTGTTTTACATGATTGATTTTTTGTTCATGCTGAAGCAAAATTTAGTTCTGTTATTGAAAAATTTAGTTAATCGTTTTCATCATCTCGCAGAGTTTTAGTGATAATGAAAAACCAATAACAAGTTCGCGTTCTACACGTCTTGGCAAGCTTATCAAGCGTGCTCCGGTCACATGCTTAGATCATAATCTAATTGTTTGGAAAAATGATTCTCTATTAGTAGACTTCTCTTGTTATCCATCAACAATCGATATAAACTCTCTTTCCAGTGGTCACATCTGTTAGTTTTTTTCTATTTAATAAAAATGTTCCTAACACAAGGGGGAAGCGGCGTACTTTTGTACTTGAAGTAACTTTGACTACTTTAAAGTACTTTACGCTACTTTAAGTTACTTTGAACTACTTTTGTACTTGGGTGTACTTTTCGACTTAAAGTACGTCGTTTCCCCCTTGCTCTAACAACATGCTCAAAATTTAATATGAAAACAAAACAATAAATGTGACTGAAATATGAGCCTTACTTTCATATCGAAGCCATTATACTAATCCATAGCCTGTTATATATGCATACTACGGATATTCAAGCAACACAAAAATTCGACTCAAAATGATAACGATCAAAACTCAAAAATACACGAACCAAATATAATAACGTGCACATCTCATTCTTGATCATCATATGTATCTATTAGTCATCTAGTAGATTTTTTCTTCAATTACTTATTTCTTGTTTGAAGCAACATCTATATGTTCTGTATATATTATCTACTACGAGGCACAGGTGGTGTTCACAAGAGTTGGTTTCAGATACAAATGTTATGTAGAATGTTCGCGTTCTACGAAGTCTTATACATTTGATTGATTTTCCTATACCTTTCACGTGTTTGTAGAACTTCCAAATCATCAATATCCACAAGAGCATTTGTTGCTTTTTTTCGAGCATTCAAGCATCGTTCTTCGCCTTGTTAACCTGAAATGTTAAATATACTATGTATTGAAATTTTTCTTCTTTCTATTTTGTAATTGAATATTCTACAATAATAAACTGTGAAACCATAAATCCATATAACCCGAGCCTAACCATGAGATGCCTAGTTCGAATTCGAATATAAATGGACACCCAACTGCGTGGCATCAATTCGAAAATAAGTGATAGAAATATATTTAGTTTTTGTTTTTGTTTTAGCTTAAGATGGAGTGGGTGTTGATTGAGGGGGACTAAGGGATAACTGTGGATGGCGGTGCGAGTGAGGGGGTGGGTATGAGGGGTACCCAGTGTACCTTAAATGTGGTTGTGGGTGATGGATATCATGGAGGAGTGCTCAAATGTGGGTGCGGGTGAAGGGTATATATGTATTCATATGTCACATATATCGGAAAGTTAAACTAAAACTAAATCTATTCCTAGATTTAGTTTTAGTTTAACTTTTCTTTTCTCCATTTATATTCGAACTCGAATTAGACAGCTACTCACCAATATAGCAGCCGCCACCCGTCTCGATAGATAAGATTTGAAGCTCTATAAGCATTTTATATATACAAACATGTGAATCAATGAAACGAAACCTATTGACAAATGCATACGACCCATTCCCCTATGATGTATTGATGTTGTTCAACCACCCCATGAAAGATTCACTGGGTTACCTCATTGTGCCGATATAGATGGCACGCTCCGATGATGTTCCTTCCTTCTCTATCTATTCTCTTGTCAATGCTCTAATATGTCTCTCTCTGTCTCTCTCTCTGTCTCTNTTTGCCATTACATATCGATCACAACAGGTTTATATCGTTACAGGTTGTTATTGTGAAGTTATCATTGACCGAATTGAAAAGTTTAACCTCAATGATATTTGAATGAGCCTGATAGATACTTTAATGCCAAAAAATATCATATTCCTTCCTTGTAATTCGATCATCTCAAAAGAACAGAATGATTTGAACCATTTTATTGGTTAGAGATAAAGTTGTCGCACACCCAATTCTAACTGATAAGATTATTTTGTGAAACACGATCTGAAAGGCGTGTTGAAGTATATAGGGTAGAAATTTGAACCCTCCCACAGACCGTTACAGAGAAATAAATAAATTATTAAATTTCTCTGTAACGGTCTGTGATGGTCTCTAGCGGCTCGATACATCATAATACAGAACGTGACAGAGAAGCTCCACAGATTATCACAAAGCATGACCGAAATGCTCCATACATGAGAACAGACCGCGGTAGACGGGTTCCAGCAAAGGAATTTCATCGTGTTTCACATTGTAATCCCGCAGGAATTGCGCTAACAGCTTTTTTTATAGCGAAGAAAAGTTTCGATGGTACCAGTTCCTTTTTCATTGTATGGAAAAGCATTTAATTAAAACATTAAGCAAAGTTGAAGCGAGTTATCGTTTACTCGATATATCCACGCTCTCTATCGAGTGAATAACTATTGTATATAACATATGCATGAGCATATATACTATATATGCATATTATATGAAAGAAATAGAATGAAAGATTTTTCTGCACTGCTAATGCTAATAATAGTGACTGCTATCTCATGTAATAGGCGTTGACATTGTAAAAAAGCCAAATGTTACATAAAAAGTAATAGAGAAACATTATGGAGCCGTCCATGATAGTGTAAACATACCATGATATCTTCATTCTGAATTCTATATCAATTAGTTCGTTTCATATAATTTGTGCTTTGATGAATTTGTTTATCGATGACAAGAAAATAAGATAACGTTGTTGATGCAAAGAATTTCCTCGAAAAGAGTAAACTTACATGGTGTATGGAGATGCTATATATAAAGTCCCATAGGATGCAGAAACTTGCATCAATTATTTAATATAACCATTTTTGATAAATACTGATACACAGACGGGACATGTTCTATTCTGTCTTACTACTACTGGTATTATCATTCTTAAGTCGAGTGAATAATCGACATGCTGATGCTTATGGTAAGTCACAGTATTTATAATTAAAGGGTGAGGCAACAGTTTTCATATCTCATAGAAAAAAATGTCCGACATTTAGCATATAGTTTCTTTTAAGACAGTGAATACTATCTTAAATTTGTATAACTCTAGAGCTTGTCATAGACGAAATAAATAAACTCGTATTGTGGGAAAGATTTTTTCTGAATAACGTAATAAAAATTTTAAAGTCAAACATTTATATGAAAGTCAGATAATAGATGAAAATTAAACCATCAAAATAAAGGAATATTATGGAGATTAATGTTAAACAGAATTAGATTGATAAATCCATCAGATATCTATCATATATTTCTTTACAACAAAAGTATCAAAATTCTTAAGGGATAAATTTGAACTCCATATGATTGCGCAGGCGGTGATATTCAGCTGATCTATATTCTTGAGTTAGATGTGACGAAAACATATGCGCTTATATCAGTCATTTCAAATAATATGGATCAATGAAATAGTCCAAGGTTATTAAAAGGAAAATTTGATTTGCTGCATAAAAGTATAGTCAAGGTTGCCAAGAAAATATCAAATTTTGTTTAAAAATCAATTTTGATCTCCTTGGATTTTTATAATCATTAGAGGGGTAGGAGAATCCTCTTATCTAATCGTCATATAAAAATACTTCTGTGATATTTCCAATTCGTTTCATTCTATTAAGATGTTTTTATTCGGGACCAATATGCAAACAATAGGTTCCATAACTCAAGCATTGAAGATGGCGAAGTACAACAATCGTATCATCGTATCCGTCGCAGCGCGGGTGAGAATGATCAAGAGTGAAAGAATAGAACATAAGCAGGAGAGCTTTATGAATTTCTTGCAAAAATAGCAAGAAAATTTTTTTTATTAACGTATGAATGCTAATTACAATGAGAAAAAATGCAGATCAGAATCATTGTTTTTAAAAGAATGATACAAAAAATAAAGTCAGCCGAAAAAATACAATTTTTCTTAAGAAGATAAACATCTAGGATAGTTTTGATATTCAACAAATCTTGCTACTATAGAACATACCTGACTAGATTTTCTCTTAAAAACCTACTGTGCATCATATGTAAAGTGTACGTAGTTTTTATGATCAATAATCACAAATTAAAAGAGATAACCAGACATAATATACTGCTTCTAAATGCAACATTAGGAAAAATGTTGAAAATTGAGTAAAACAACTCAAGTTCAAAGTTTTATAATCAATCATTATGTTACAAGTATTACTGTGTACGTCATTGGGGTAAATTTGAGCTCTGAAATGAAACCTTGGGACTTTTACGAACTTTTCTACAAGATGTCATCCATGAGAATCTATGTTTGGAAAATAATTGAATGGCGACATGAAACGATTTTTGAAAATCACTGCTGAATTCAGTTAGAAAAAGGCGTTGTATTCTTTGAATAGAGACCTGCTTCCACGTTAGCAAAGGCTTATGTAATAACATCAATTCTGATGTAAAAACAGCACAAGCTTACACTATTTGACGCTTCTTCTGAAATTTGAGTTTTCCCGCTACTATGCATATAGAGTTACGAAAAATCGAGTGCTAACGTACAAAATTCCATTAGAAAAACTTATTCCAAAACAAAAACACAGTTTTTATTCAGCTTTCAATATTTGTTCCAATTATGTAGATGTACTGATGTCAATCTCAATCTTCTCTACATTCACTCACATTCTGAAGTTTCTTTGAGCATAGATCTTATGAAATGCTTTGATAGTTAGAACTGACGTCGAAAAATTCTTGAAATTCACGATGCACACTCCATCGCGAAAAATCAAGGATCCTTGTAGAACAATGCATAGTTCCTAAATCATCATATAACTATGTTTCAGCCGACGGAGTGTTAGCTTACGAAGTATTTTGAGCCCATAATGACTTTTGCAACGACTCAGTTGGTGATTCTCGTCATTACAACATACCGTCCGAAAAACACAGGAGAATTCAATATTTAATCTATGGTCCCCCACCCAATTAAGTTTAACTCCGTATATTCCAGTACCATACACTGCAATGAATACGAGTGAAATAGTCAACACAATCACTAAAACAACTACTACAACATCCATCACTACAGCAGCCACTACAATATCCACCAGACTAGCCACAAGAAGAACCACTAGACGAACTACTAAAAGAGCTACTAGAAGAACTACGAAAAAAGCCACCAGACCAGCTATTACAACGCCAAAAGCAATCATGGGTAGGTGAAACTGAGTGTCAGTTTGAATGATTTGTAAGTTTTTTTACGACAGGCTGCTCCGTTTTAAAGTATATTTATGAATGGAAATGCATGAAAGTGTATTTGTGTGGGTGTGGATGGATTATACAGAATCGAACTAGACATAATCAGACTTATGAAAGTTTTCGTCTAAACACTGGCCATGCAGTTCGTCGTCGTCATTGCATTTTTGTTCGACTTGGAATAAGTAAAATACAATCATGTCGAAGACTTTCGTATAATATAATGTTTTCATTTGTCTCTAGTCTTCCAAAAAAAACCTCTTCTGATGATAAACTTATCACCCTCAAGAGAATTTCATTTCAAAAGAATCCTCTAGTATAGAAAAACATTAAGACTTGGTATAATTTCCTTTTCTAGAGAAAATTTTTGGACGAACCTTCTTGAATTTCTAACAAAAAGATCTAGTCAAAGAATTTCCTCCCATACTTTCGAAATTATGATGGTGATCTCATATACTACTTGATAAGCCAAGAGTACCCTCGAGAGATTAGTTCTTTTCACGCTACTTTCTATGTCGTCTGTTCTAATAATACTGCCACTTCAGCGATAGCGATCGCCTTTATTCTTACGTTTTCTCTTCTAGTTCATATTCCTGTTAATGCTAAATTGGTACAGAAAGGTGTGACTGTTGCTGGAGGTCACGGTGAGGGCAGTGCCACCAATCAACTCTACTGGCCTCGAGGTTTCTGCGTTGATGATGATCAAACTCTGGCCATTGCTGACACGTGGAATCAACGTATCACCCAATGGACGAAAGATGGTACGACGAATGGACAAGTTGTTGCTGGTGGCAAAGGTCGAGGAAATGGATTGAATCAATTGAATATACCAACTGATGTATTAATTGACAAAAAGACGGATAATCTCATTATTTGCGATCAAGGGAATCGACGAGTTGTACGATGGTCTCGTCGTACTGGAGCAACAGAGGGTAAGATCCTCATCGATAACATCGATTGTGATGGATTGGCTATGGATGAACAGAGATATCTC
>OENM01003148.1:0-11764 GCA_900239745.1 Rotaria magnacalcarata | reverse complement strand
GGTGAGGATGTGAGTGTGGGTGAGGATGTGCTTTTGAGTCTTATCTTTATTCACACCCACACCCTCGGTTATGTAGATTATTTTAAACTGCTTGAGTACATTTTTTGAAGCTCAGATACATTTCCAAAGAAAGTGGCGAGTGTAAATTGAAAAGTGAAATATTTGTGGCTCCTCATCTCTGCCATTGTTATAAACATTAATGAGTTTAACTTTGTGCTAATTAGGAACTAGATTAATTAGCTTGCGATTTCTTCCATTTTTCATTACAGACTATACGAAACAAGAAGGCCTACCCATTACAAACCATAGAAATCAGGTCAGGTCACCATTATAAATTCTAGAAACTAATCTGTCTCTGCTAGGACAAGAAAAAGAAACGATTCCCATTAGAGACATAGACAAATAGTTGATATCCTAATTATAGATTTTAGAAAACAAAATAGACTATTCACTAGAGTTATTTTTGTAATAGCTTAGCAAATGAAATGGATATATTTGAGTTCCACATTTTAGCTAGAAATGGATTGCGCTAACAAATTTTGTCAATTGATAAACAAGCAACATATCTTGAATTCATTTTTGAAACTCGTACTGTTACAAAACGAAACGCATAGATGATACATCGACAGGACTTCAAATATTTGACGACTGGCAATTTATCTGAAACTTCAAATCCAATCCAGCCCAATTCTGACTTTTCTATACCTTGACTAGAATTCATATCTAAGGCAGAATTTGGGCTGTAATAGAATATTAAATATATCAGTCATGATTTTTGAATCATTTTTAATAGATACAAAATCTAATTCATCTGACGAGACCCTTCATAAAAGTTGAAACGGTTTATGGGATTTTTGACACATTCACATTCACACTCACATTGAAAAAAACATAAAAAGCCTTGGAAAAGTCTCATAAACACTAACAAAAAAAACTCACTTAATACAAAAAAAACTAGATAAAACAAATTGTTAGATCAGTAGAGACATCTCCTGACATACGAAGGCCATCGTCATCTCTCTATAATGTTAAAGAGGAGGAACCAAACTGAGAAAGAGACTGAAAGGAACGGTAATTAATGTTTAATTGCTAGTTTTTTGAGAAAGGAAGACTTCAAAAAATAAACAAGGCAAACAACGAGCAAGGGTTGTTAACGCAAACTATACTTAATCATTTTTTTAGTATTTATTTTTTGCTTTTCTATTTTCGTTTTATCAATGTTGTTGGTACTAGTACACTTCATCGCAATCACTTCGTCGCACGACACTTCGTCGCAATGATAATTCATTGCAATAAGTTATCATATATAAAGAAAAAACTAATTAATTGAATTAAGCAATTCGAATTGGTCTGTAATTCCATTTTTCACCGTGTAAACGTTTTTCTTTAGTCTGATTACTCAATAATAAAAGCTTTTTTCAAAAAAAAGAAATATAGACCTATCGAATTTCTACTCCTGTATTGTAAATTGATACTAACAAAAACGTTAGACTTGATTTTGCATAAAATTTCTAGAAAGTTAATTAAAGAAAAAACTTTGTTTTCTTATACGAGAAACACCTTTGAATTGAAAGATTTTATTTGATCAAAAAAAAAGGATTAAAAACTATTCAGTTATCGATGTTTCAAAAAAAATTGATCTTAAATACAATAAGCAATAAAAGAGATGCTCTAATTTTTAAGTTTAGTATATGCTCTTAAAAATCAATGTTTGACTTGTAATGTCCTTAACATAGTCAAATCGGGATCGTCGAACTTCGCCAATTGGCGAATGTCCATGGGGTAAGTAATAAAAGTTAGGTGGACATTCGTCAATATTGGCGAATGTATGAGGGACATTCACTATAATAATGATAGGCGTTGCACCATTCAGCGATGAATCAAAAGTAGATGTATGTTTGGCGAGTCGGCACGAACATAATAGAAATTGTATTAGAATAGGGAAGAGTCCATATTATATATAAATATCATCTGCTCTAATAATTGAGAATGTGAGGAAGTTTCGCCAGTATTGGCGAATGTCCACATGACTTTCGCCAATTGGCAGGAGTCCAGGACGTAAATTGGGAATGTCCATATGACTTTTGCCAATGGCGAAAGATCGATTGGCGAAAGTCATATTGGCGAACTTCAGCTATTCTTTTTTAAACGCGGTGCACAAGACTGCGGTTAACCGCGGCACCAAGTGTATAATCGCGGTTAACCGCAGTTTTCTCGAAATTGTTTTTTCGTGGGATGGGTGTGGGTGTCACCCACACCCACACCCTCAACTTTGATATTAGACGCATTACATTTTACGTTTGTTGCTAGTGAATGGTTTTGTTCTATGCAAATATTGAGTAGTTTTTTCGGGGAGGTAAATGAAAGAAAAAGAAAACTATTTGTCTTTTTAGCACATATGACGGTGTGCATTGAATCTCTAGAAAATAAACCATTTTACATGCCATTGGGATAAGCCCTGCTGAAAATTCCCAAGCCTATCAGTCGAAACACTAGCCAATAAAAAATTGAAGGAATAAAAGAATTCTGACACCGTTGTCTGTTTGCTCTTGCGTTTGCATTTGTATATAAAGAAAAAAATATAAGGAGGAAAGTAAGTCGTAACAGAGAAAATTGTGGTTTCAGTTCTCCTTGTTGATTTTTCAGGCAACTCGTTTGGATTTGTTGTTTTCTTTTCATATAGATTTTTATTTGACGCCATGGCCCAGTCCAATAAATACAACGTTGATGGCGTTGGTACTCAGAATTATCACTATGATAAAACGCAGACTTTAGGTAGAACCACAGTTCCTACATCGGGGGAGTCTACATTTTCTCCATGCAAAATTTCTTTGTATGTTCTGCGCCGATCTGATTTGAAAGCTAGCTGGAAAATCCAAGCTCTTTTTACGGATGATTTAAAATACATGTTCGATATTACTGAAACTCTTACTCGTTCAGAGGTAAGTTCACTTAATTTACTTAATGTGGAATGCATAACCTCGATCTGACACCTACCATCATCCCTGGAGTGTGGCTGTGGGTTGTGACTTTATAAAACATCCGCCTACACCTACTATTCCCGTTTGCTGCTAGCATATCACGAAAAATGTGTACCAATTACTTGATAGTGATTATTGTGTATCTGTGACATGAATTGCTGCGTAGTGTGGTTATGATTGTGTGTGTCTTCGCTTGTTTCATGCTCAATCCATTAACCGACAATAAGATCCTCTATCGACTTGAGCACGAAGTGCAGAGAAATGAAGTCCGAAGAACACTTGACACAAAAATGATTGTATCAACTCCTACGACAAAACTAAAGAGACTTTACAGGATAAAATCGAATCTTTAGTTCGCTAGTCTGCTATAGTTATTATTCAGATTTATCATATCTTGTTAGTTCATAATAAATAAACAGTTAAAGGTACCAATTGTAAAAGTCTGCCCCCTTCCATTTTTAATCGTTTATGAAACTCAAAGACGCAAAACTCATATGTCTGCAGTGAGAGGCAGTAAAACGACAGCAGGAATCTATTAGCAATGTCATATTGCGTCTGTATAATCTAAATGTGAAGAAATCAGAACCAAACACGTGAAATTCGATATAATACAATTATCTAATATTGGTACATGGCAAAAAATCTTGCTAGTGCAGTGCATTTCAGACGAGAATGCGGATGTCACCAGCATCACATCGATTTATACTGAACTAATGCAAAATACGTCAAGTGAAAAATCGATCTTAATTTCCAAAACCTATAATTAGCATATTAACTATTCAATTATATCCGTAATTGAGAGATACTTGTTAGCTAGTATCCTCGCGGATGACAGAGATTTATAGTTAATGTCAGTATTGGTGGCTCTCTGGGCTATTAGCGTATGTGATATGTTAGGCCTTACTTTTTTCTTAGTCTGTAATGAAAACTAAAAGAAGACATAATAATCTCACATCCATTTTCTTCGAAAATAGATGTGAATTCGTAGACGCTCTACAACCATACCCATATCATCACCCTCTCTAAAAGACTTCATCCTATGGAATAAGAACAACTTTTATTTAGATAGCAGCATCGAAACATGAAGAGAGTCCATGCCTATATCAACTTCAAATGGATGCACGACTTTATGACACGGGAGAAATTGATATCGTTCATGAAAATAGATTTTATAAAGTTGAAGATTACCAACTTCGCATTTCGCAGCCACGGACAGTGGGTCCTACTTCTCATTATGAACACACTGTGCCTTTTCGGCTTATAGCAGATCCAACAATGACTGATCAATTTCTGTTTGATGTCCGCTTTAATAAAAGTTCTTTTGGACTAACACCCCCTGGTATGAAGATATTACATCTATCTATCTAATTAAAGTATATAATTATTTTAGGCATTGATATACCATTTTGGGATCATTTATGCATTTTCTCATACTTTTTTATCAAAATGAAATCGTACGATAAGATCGACTCATTTTTAGAACAGTTTGCCATCGCTGTACACGAACGAAATCGAAGATTTTTAAATGAACATTTGAATTCGTTCTTTCAAACTTGCCGAAAATACTACAACACAATCGAACAAAATGTTAAACAAGATCTACTAGCACTTAAAACTCTCATTCGTGTCATGTCCGTTGTACCCATTAATGAAGAAAATATGATCGTTAGAAGTGAAGCAGCTGTGTTGTTCTCATCAATCGTTCTTAGAACTTTATTAGAAAAGTTCCAGACTCTCTGGGCATCACTAGTCAGCACAGAGTGGTCGTCATTTCGTAAAGGTCTAGTAATACTATACTGTATAAAATCGTTTTGGTATCAAGACTCTCAAAAGGAGGGAGATGAATCTTTTGATTTACTTTCAATGATACACGACCAAGACCGAAAACATGAGACAGTCGCAGAGTTACTTAGTTTACTCTGTGAACTACGATGGATTCCAAGAAGAAATCAGGAGACAGCTCTTTATGCATTAGCTGGACACGATCATCTTACATTAGAACATCTCGAAGTGGCAGCTTCACTCGAGACATATACTAGTTATCTGACTCAAATTGTAACAACTCATCTAAAAAAGGACAATGAATTGAACGAAAGGATTCATCTGCAACTTAATAAACTACTGAAACAAAATCGTTTTCAACGTAAGAAATACAACAAAAATGAACTAACGCTCTATTGTTTTATTTTTAGTTGAGCTTGCAGATATTGCATTCATTTTAGATTATATGAAAACTCAAACGACTGAAGTTGCAATTACGAGAGTCAAATCTGTGTTTGAAAAAAATGACTTACTGTGGGACACGGTAATAAGAATTTTGAATGAAAAAAATAACCATATTACGCCAAAAGAATTTCCACTCATTCAAAATATTTTGTTTCATTCTTACAATCCATATTTCTTGCATGGTATTAATGTTCAGGAATATCGTAAGCGTATGCTCAGCCGCCGAGATGATCGAACAGTCAATTATTTTATTGAATGGTTTCGATATTTTCTCTGTGGTTCTATTCCGGATTGGCTTGACTTTCAAACTCTACTTAATGATTGGACGGAATGCTTTGTTTTACAAAAAGATTTGTTTTCAAAAATCATCGAAAAAATAGACTTTCTCGTTGATTTGTGGACAAAGGCTGCCCCACAAAATAATCAACGTTCAGTATTTTTTTTGACACATATGGTAGCTCAATGTTTTCGACAGGGTAAGCATGCTTGCTAAATTACTATGAATTGCTCGAACATGCAGAATCATTGAACTATCCACGATAAATTCATATACCTAAACGAGATTTCACGTCCCATTGAGCAGATAAATGATTATAGAGACGAACTATATGTCACTGGTAAAATCATGTAGTCGCGGTTTTGATCCGAAGATTAATGATAATACTTAGATATAGTGAATCTATTCTGTTGAGATAGTACTTAATGTTACTCAATTCAATATAGTCGTATTTATTTTGACTTTGAGAATGTTCCAATTTGGAATACATATTTAATTCAAGTGCAAATATAAACAGAAATTAGTATATCGCTGTTTAGTATGCAGCTGAATACTGCAACTAGGCATGTACTAGGTCCCAGTAGCTGGAACTCAGTAGGTCTCTGCGAGAGTTCTTTCAGGTTTGACCTTGATTTCCCTCTCTCAAGGAAAGTTATTAATTGTTATTTTCACTAGTATAATATATTGAAATATCGATGTATACGGCAAATTCAATTCTTTGTCCATATTTGACTTAGATTGTATTAATCTGAATCCCTAAAAATATCATCGTGACATTTTTGGATAGCAGAAAGAATCTAAAATTTAGATAATCAACATCAAGTTAATTTGAAATAGAGTGACTTGAAATTTGGAAGCGTCCGAGTAGTTAGATCTAGACTCGGAGTCCATAAAAGCCTACCTGCAATGACCTCGTGGAAATGACCTTGAGTCATACTCAACCTACTTCAGTCGAATTCAAAAACGAAATAGCAATGGTCCGATGTTATTACTTGATGCATTTTTGAGTGAGTTTTCGTGCAGTAGCAATCAACAATTTCTCATTTATGTTTCTAATTTAAAGAACAAACTAAAGCCAAAAAGTCTAGAATGAGATTGTGAGGCTACGATTTGAATAAATATATTCACTTCAATACGACCTATAATAGTTTATTAGATTTCAGACATTCTGTTTATGCACTTATGTTTCGGTCTATATCTGCTACACAGAGAAAAGTTTGTTTGAAGAAATATTTCATTTTATGGAAAAAATTATTTTTGAAACCGTACCGAAATGCAAGTACGCTTATGAATCCATTGATAAGTCAGTCAGTGCTTCTCATATTATCACGAGTTGGCGCATAGCAAATGTAGGCAAAATATATGTACAATTTTTTATAGCAATTAATCTACTGTTTCGATGAGAATAAAAAAATGTAAAGCAAGTAACCTCTATCCCCACTTGTTCTTCGTAGTATTCAAAGCATCATTGCTGAAGTGTACACATTACAATTGGTGTTTTTCTCTTTTTTTATGAAAAAATTCAAATTTGCTTTCATAATTTTCTTGTTTATATAGGAAACATTTATAATCTGATCACAGATAGCTTAAGTTTGGTGCAGGACACAAATTTTATTAATACTTTCAAAGACAAATTCTTCAAAGAAGAACTAGTATATAAGAAGCAAAACCTCAAAGTCATGCAAAGTGATTTAAATCCAATATTTCATTTAATGAACATCGACAAACTACAAAATAGGAAAAATAAATTGGTGAAAGCATTGATTGCATCTGCTGCATCCTTGATTGACATAAGTGAAGAAGATGTTCTTTATGATACTTTTTATCTCGCATCTCGGGAAACGTTCACCTATGCTGTCCTATTTGATGAGTCACTCAACTCACTTCCAATTCGCGAGCAAGCAATCACTCACTTGAAAAACAAGTGGAAGTCATGGAAATCTACTGGCATTTTAGCTCATGATATTTGGAGTTGGCAAAGTTTCACAATGGAACAAAAGGCAATTATTCATAACATATGGACGCTAGTTATTCCAGTTAAAGGATTAACACATCCATTTGATGGCCTATTCGATGCTACTCATAGAAATATGAAAGCTAAAATGGAAATAAATGACAAAGTAGTCACATGTATCGATGCCTATTGCCAACAGGCAAATGACAAAGAAGCGTATTATGAGCTAGTTCGACAATGGCATGATCGTTTTGACAGAGAAGTTATTAAGTCGATAGAAATATCACCATTACTAAAACACATTGTCCCATTCGCTGAGAAACTTAATCAATTTGCAAACGTACGCAGCTGGCGAGCATTTCTCAAGCAACGAATGACAATCAATGGTAAGTTTTAAAATAGTATCTTACTGGTGAGATGATGTCGAAGCTGTTTCATCGAAAGATTCTCTTATTGGTAGAATCCATTTATAGATTAGAATTTTTTTATTTTGAGAGAAATGATAATGATTTGAATTTATTTTATGCTTAATAGCTATCAAAGGATCACTTGAACAGCAGTCGATAGTGAATAATGAGCCCCCGACTGAGAATAACGCATCACTACAAGATGAACCAGGTACTTTATACATATGTCGCATAGTCACTTAATACGTTATATACTTTATTTTGAAGCATCACCTGATCAAATTCAAGTGGAGATTGGAAATATGACCGCAGAGCCAGTAAAATTTAAATGTGTGGAGATTCTTGAAATGACTGTTCAGATTCTTAACCTATTCCATAAGAAGTTACAAGATATATGCGCATCACGACAAAAAAATTCAATTGAAGATATTATTCGCATATTTCCGGATATTCAACAAGCTGAAAATGATCTCAACCAACTACAGTCATTGCTTGATCCTTTAGCGCTACCACAACTTCTTTCGATCGTTTCATTCTGGAAAAATTCTTCGCGTATTCATCATATCTGTAAAGGTTTAAGTTTCTTGAACAAAGCAGTTTCTGCTAACATTGATTCAACATTACTTGATAGTGTTTGTGCTATAAATGAGAAAACGTCAGGCGACGAGTGTGCTCTTACTTATGAAAAATACCGCGATAAAATCGAGAAACCACTTTCTGACGATATGTTAACACTCTTTTCCTACTACAGTTCAGGGTCAGATTTGTTTGAATTTCTTGGTTCACTTTCTAACGATGACGTTTACAATTTGCAAGAGGCTGTCAATGATTGGGAGGAAACATTAGTGAGCACGAATATCGTTTTTGAATTTGCTACTGTGAAGAACTTTGTTGATCGCGCTTATAATACTATAAAAGTCAAACATCAGGAATTAAAAAATACACCATTACAACTTAACGATATTGTCACTGGCTTCGCTACCATATGGAAAAACGAGCAATTCAAAGATCTACTTACATATCTTGAATCATCATCTTTGGCATTATCGAGCATCAAACGTATCCATTTAGAATTGGTCGATAAAGAGCAATCGAAACGACGTCGGATTGCTGATATTCTACAAAAGTCTATTGTGTATTTTGTTCGTATTGGACATAATGAAACAACATTTGATGTTAATATAGAACTACCATCTCAACAGACAGCTGCAATCAACGAAAAGAAACAGCAAAAAATAAAATGGACCGATCTAAGTGAACTTCGTGACCGTGCACGTCTTCTTGAATATTCAAGTAATGTCAACAAGAGAAATTTGCCAGAAACCGATAGTGAGCGTGAAAAAGAAAGATTACGTAATTTTATTCAATTCGCCAGCATCGTCGAATCTACGATTGAAATTTTGACGAGTTTATACATTGCGGGCCACCCATCTGTTTCAGATTTTCTTGCCAATCAGGAATCAATATCGGAGTTTCTTGTCGATCAAAAAACGTTTTCTAGCAATGATGGATTGTATGTTGAGTTACGAGACTATAATCGACTGCTAACTAATCTATTTAGTAATTGGGAAAAAAAATTGTGTACGATGTATGAGACTCACATTAATTTGACTTATTTTTCGGGCAATCAATTGTGGCAAATCGAAGATTATATTTATCGTCGGTCTTCCTTTTCTCATCCAGGATATCATCTTCTCAAGTTCATTGGCATCGATCCTAACTCGATCGAGCAACCAAATGTGAAACAGCAGAGTCCAGAGGATCGATTAAAATATCTCGGGGATTTACTTTTACAAGGACAAGAAATTTCTGCTCCGAAACAAGAAAGTCTAAAAATGAAAAAATGCTTTCTCGTCGAAACAACAAACGAAGGAATTCTTCGTGGTATTCTATCATTGTTTTCGTTGACAAAAACTGAACCTTCAGTTTATCGTATTCTTTACTGCACTCAACGTACGAATTGGGTTATAGTACGTGGGTTTATTTATCGCTGTTTTCATTCCAAATCATTTCATCAACTCGTTCGACCTGAACTTCTTTCGCAGGCTGTTCAAGATAAATTTATTAGCTTATTACGTATGTTAGTGGAACAGAAACCGCTTAATCTTTTTCGAATGGGTATTATTACAACTAATCCACCAGCGGAACAACAAATGATCAATGGACTTCAATCGATGCAAATTCTTAATATTTATCGTGATAGTGAATTGCTTGACAATGACGATTTTGCTAAAACTCTTGAACGAATGGTTCGTGGTTGTCAATTGTTCACATCACGAATTGCTAGTCTTGGGAAATCGAGTACGATTCGGCATATTGTTAAAGAATCAAACATGACTTATGTCAAGTTTCCCATATCTGGTGATTTCGATGTTGATATATTAGCCGAAAGACTTAGCTCAAAATGTTCTCAAACTCAAAAACTAGCTATTCATCTTGACATTGGATCAATTCATAACATTCAACAACTGAACGAAGTTCTTTATTGTCTTCTTCTATTTAGATGTTTTCGTTTTGGACAAGTCGCTGTGTCAATACCTGCGGATACTTCTATCTATATGGAACTTGACGCATCACCTCAATCTACTCTAAATGAAATATCACTTTTTCAATACATACCATCGTTGGCACATGTCGATTATATTGACTGGAACAAAATAAATGTGAAAAATTCCAAAATTCAGGCCGTCGCCAAATATTTACAGGCAATCGCGACAGGAGTTATCATCAAGCAAGATGTTGATCTTTCGAGTTTTAAAGAATTGGATACAATAGTACTCTCTCGTCTCATTCAAAACCATTTTCTTCAAAATAAAAATTTGGATTTTATTACATGGACTCAACTGTCGATCTTCATAGGCGTTTTCTATCGTTTATTCACAAGTTTTTCCCAATGTAGTTTCTTTTTTATCAAATGGGTGCCTCGTCCAGAACTGCGTATGGATCTAGTTCAAACTTTACTTCGGTCTTCAAATCAATTCACGTCTCTTTCAGTTGAAGGTGTTCGAAAACAACAGCGAGCGGTAGCCACTAATACACCAGAAGAATTCAGTGATGCCATCGTCCGGTGGGACACAGTACAACCTTTCATACTAATTTTCACAGATACATATGAACCATTATTTATATATAAGAGAACGGCGGATATTCCTTCAGCACTTATCGAATATTTTCAAACTTATTATCAAGCAACAGGACAAAAGAAAGAACTGGCGAAAGACATCATGTTTCCTAATTATG
This sequence comes from Rotaria magnacalcarata, assembly GCA_900239745.1. Lineage (NCBI taxonomy): Eukaryota > Metazoa > Rotifera > Eurotatoria > Philodinida > Philodinidae > Rotaria > Rotaria magnacalcarata. Next base: position 679 of record OENM01003148.1, on the reverse strand, counting down.
ACAAACTTAGCCATGTAGAATTCTTTATCAAATTAGCATCACTATCAAGAAAATATTTCAATAGATCAATTTGCCCGAAGTGTTTTCGACAGCATGAATATAAAGATAGACAATGTGCACGATGTGTTAATGTTGATCTTATTCGACCTACATCGTTCAATCATTCTGATGTGATGATATTTCAAATTGTCATTGCAGAAATGCTAAAAACTGAGTATGTTCTTACACCGGATAATTTTGTTAAAATGCTTCTTATTTACATGCGAGTGCAAAGTGGAATTCCTGTTTTAATCATGGGCGAGACAGGTAAAAAATATATCATAGTATAGAAATATATTTCAATGGATTTATTATTTAGGCTGTGGAAAAACGGCTTTAATTCAGTTCTTATGTCAAAAGATTCTGGACGATGATCTTGAAGTTTTTCGTATGCATGCAGGTGTGGAAGTCGAAAAGTTAGTCACTATTGTACAATCCTATATACAACAAGCGCAAAAATGTAGAACTCGAAACAAACGTTTATGGGTCTTTTTTGATGAGTTCAATACGACCAGTAATATCAGTCTTCTCAAAGAAATCATCTGCGAAAGAACTCTCCTCGGTGAACCATTACCATCTAACATGGTTTTCTTAGGCGCTTGCAACCCGCGACGGAATAAAACAAATAAAATTCTAATTA
>OENM01003147.1:0-11555 GCA_900239745.1 Rotaria magnacalcarata | reverse complement strand
GTCGCATACCGCGGTTCTGAAAACCGTTGTAAACCGCGGTTTCAGGCGGTATTTTTGAAAGGCATAGATGGTCTGACTTCCGCGGTTTTGGGTGGTGTTTTTAAAACGCATAAATGGTCTGACTACCGTTATATCCAAAAGCCGCTTCAAACCGCGGTTTTTAATACCGTTCCTTACAGCAGTTTTTTTTCGATACACTAGACTCAATAGGAGCAAGTGTATCGACCATAACCTGTACCTTGAAGGTTTCAGGTGTGGCGCCCTTCGAGGGGCAGTGTAGTGAACTCTCGCGAGCTCCATTTCCACAAAATGTCTTTGTAGAGTTCTTATATTATGTATGTGATATAAGTAAAATTTGCCAGAATTTGTGGGGCACGACATCTCGAATGTCCTTACACATCCCTTGACACTTGGTATGCACCGCGGTTCCTCGCATGCAACCGCGGTTTTCTGAAACGCGGTTATTATCGAGTACACCGCGGTTTGAAAAACCGTTAATAACCGCTGTATTCTGAACCGCGGTTATTATCGAGTACACCGCGGTTTGGAAAACCGCTGATAACCGATATATTCAGAACCGCGGTTATTATCGAGTACACCGCGGTTTGAAAAACCGTTAATAACCGCTGTATTCTGAACCGCGGTTTGTCTTGAACACGGTTTGAATAACCGCTGATAACCGCGGTTTTAAATGGGATCAAAATAATACCGCGGTATTCTCGGATCAAACCGCGGTTTTGTATAATTTTTTTTCCGTGGGTATAAGAAGAATAAATAAAGGTAGTGAATTTCATCTACGAAAATTAGAAAAGTACGATAAAAATTGTATGGCAATCGATTTTGCAAACGAACGAGAAAAAGCGAGACTACAGAAAAAATATGGTATTATTTCATTGTCTCCACTTCGGAAAATTAACAATTTCGATATTTTCCACCAAACAGGTATTGATATTATGCACGTATTGCTTGAAGGTAATTATTTCATATCGCTGACAAGATTATCTCGATTTTCCATGCTCAATTTAAGGAATATGTCAACGAGAACTGAAATTACTTTTAAAACATATTCAGCAACAGAAATTTGCTAATCTTTCTTCACTTACTGCAATGATTCGAAATTTTCAATATGGCTTTAATGAGCCATCTCCATCAGACAAATTTAATCTTTCATCTGAAGATAATGAGGTAAGACGTCTTGGTTTTAGAACATAATCTTCGTTTATGTTTTAGCTTTTTTCTCAGAAAATCATGGGCATGTAGCTCTGACAAAGAGATATTTTGTTTAATTTCTAAAAAATGTTTTCAAATCACATGCTGCCTCAAAAATTTTCCTAATATTAATTAATAGTTTAATTTAATGTCTACATAGGAATTTGATTGACCCTAATCGTACCATCGAAAAGAATATAATTATATAGTCTTCTATTTATACCTCTGCAATATTATCGATCTTTTCTTTGTTACATTTAACACTGTAGCGTGTAACTTATTACTATATCACTTGAGATAAAGAAGTATTGATTTATGTAACATTCACTCATTCTATCTTTAAGAAGTCGAAAAGTTCAATTCTGTTATTTTCTTCCCTTAATGTGTCACACATTGGAAAACAACTTTTTAAAATTCTAGGTCAAGTTTCGTGCATCAGCCAGCGAAATGTTATCTCTTTTTAAATATATACCATTTATTTTTCATCAATCTCATCTTACAGAATTAATATCTGCATTAGTAGATTGGCATTCATTTCTTTTACTTCGTGAAATCATCTCCATCTCATTGGCTTCTGAAATTGATATTACAACTATTGAAAAGCTGGAAGAATTGGTCACTCGGTATTTAATCACATTTGATAATGCTTATGGTTACGTACAACGAATTCCAAAACATCATTTATTAGTTCATTTTGGTGAACAGATGCATCGATTTGGACCGTTAAGATTTACAAGTTGTATGATATTTGAGAAAAAACATAGTTTTTTCAAAAGAATAAAGTATCGTAATTTTCGAAACATTGCATTCACATTAGCTGATCGTCACCAACATTATATTGCATCTTTAATGTGTACCTGTTCTAATGCAGCGACTTCATCATTTCTTTATAGTGGTCATCAAATCAAGAAAGTAAAAGAATTAGATAGCTCCGCTGCTAAACAGCATTATTTGCTTGACATGGAAAAGAATTTATATGAAACTAATCAGGTAACGCTCTTCAGAATCACCTATGTTGTTGGAGACGCTGTTCTTATCAATGATTCGGTATTTCCGAGTGATCCTGTTTTTGGAAAAATCCTCACTACTATCGTTCAAGACAAAATTATACTTCTTCGTCTTCAGTTAATGCAAGTTATTGTGTTTAACCAAAAACTATGTGTCTATGAAGTACGTCTACTCGATTCGTCTGTAACAAAGAATGTATATGAATTGAAACATGTGTGGCCTGTTAGACTATTGAAAATCTCCAATTCGTTATTCGCCAGTTTATTCCCATATGGACGTTTTTATCTTACCTCAAATGAATGATTATATTATAACTTATTTAATAATGTGCATATTTTTATTTATCATAGATTTTGAACATCGCTCATTATCAAGAATGAACAACTAAAAAAAGAATGCTTATAACAGTATTTCAGTGGTTGATCAGTTGTTAGAATAGGATTGTTCGGAAATTTTCTAGATGTATCTAAAAGATTGTTGTTTATAGGTAACCTTTTCGATTGTACCATTGATTTTCTTCTCAGACAATGCCAGATTTAGATAAGAAAGTATAATAGTCTTTATTTTGATCAATTAGAATTAAAGGCACTGTCCATTCTCTTCACTTAGATTTCTCAATCACGTTTACATATCCATTAAAAGTTATCGTCTGTTTTAACTTTCTTCTTAAAATATGAATCGTTTCACTTAGCAGATAGCTTTTATGATTATTTTTATTACAGTGATCGTCAATGTCTTTTCAGATGTCGTTTTTATTAACTGGTCTTGTTCAGTATGGTGATGAAACAGAGCTGGTCGATGTTTACGTTGGTTCCAGCTTAGCTGATGTACATGCTCAATTAGTAGCTCCCTTTGGTCTTGATCCCAATGAATGTACTATACAAGTTTTCGAATCAAAAATCTTCAACGAATATATTAATCTTTCAAAGATTTCTTTAATAACAAATATGGATTCTGGTCGTTTTCGGATTATGCTAAAAAAGGTATTACATTGATTTTTTTCTTCTAAATGGTGGAAAGTTTTACTTATAGGTTGATTTACTAAGAACACAAAATACACCAACTCGTTCTCATACATCTCAAATACTTTCTAATCGTGAAAATGCATCACCACTTCATTTAAATCATTCACAAACTTCATCAAGTCATCTCGATTCATTGCAGGTTGAAAATAATCATTAATTATAAGCAAAATTTCCAACCGCCCCTTTTTTTAGGGTAACTTGTCCCTCTCATATAAAGATCATTTAGATCAAATGAGCTTCGACGATGAAAATGATAGTCCACAAATGCAATCGTTCGATTCGGTCGAATCACCTACGATATGCCAACGAGAGAGTAAAGGAAAACGTGATTTGGTAATTAGATATCATCTTAATAATATGATTTCATGAAGGAAGACTTCAATTACGAGTTTCTGTTTTCTTTAATGATATGCATAATTATAATATCGGATTTTCTGATTTAAAAAAGAAGTTTTATTTTGATTCATTGTGTGTTTTAGGATAAATTACGTGATCTACCATCTTTAATTTCATCTAATATGTTGCCATCGTTTCCAATTCGAATTAAATCTGCAATTTCTACAGGTAATGAGAATACCAAATGTATTCATAGTTTGATAGATTATTTTAAACACGTAGGTTTGTTGAATTCTGTAATTCAAGAAGTAGTCAATATGATGGCACATCATTTGGTCAAATTCAATGTTTCTTCAAAAATACATTATGCTCAAATTCGTATTGCATTTGTTAAAGAATACTCAATGAATGAATTCAGAGATAATCGAGATCTTGTTCGGTCATTATCATTCTTATGATGAAGGTACTAGATAGTCATTCATTTTCCATTTAGGATCTTCTTATGCAAAAACTATCTCGTCGAATACGTGATTTGAGAAGTCACACAAAGAAGGAAACATATCGTAGAAGACCACTTCTCGATTGGGATAGTAATCGTTTTTCAGAGTGTGTAAGTCAGGTAGATCCATCGACTACCAATGAAATCGGGATTGGTAAGTGAATATGTCGTATGCATACATATATATGATGAATAAAATTTTCATTAACAATAGCTGATTCAACTCAACGGAAGGAATTTATTAAAACATTAAACGATGCGTTCAATAACAATGAAATGATGAAAGGTACAACAACTCAAATAATTGTTGACTCGTTTCGTCTTCGTCGTAGTTATTTACAACTTGGTCAAACTATGGAACAGATTTTAAATGAAATGCGTTTTACACAACATATCATCTTTGTAAGCCTGTTGTTTTTTAATTGAAGTTATATATTTCTTTTTTGCTTTCAAAGATAAAATTGGAATTCGAACTTGTTACCAAAATATCATTATTGGTAGCTACTCAACGAATTAGAAAATTTCTCGATAATATTATTTCATATGAAATGTATGGTCAATTACGAGAAGAACATGTATGTACGATTAACATTATGACAGTAACTGTACGAAATTTTCAAAGTTGCTTGGAACATAGCTATATCGAAAACTATTCTCTTGATTTTTATCAGCTATTGGCTAATGAGATATTCAGTCATATTCCAGTTTGCATATAAGAATGCATGAGATATCTTCGTTTCTTTACAAACAATAACTCAAATTTATTATTCTTAGGACGAAGTTTCGTTTTCTTTGCTAACCTGGATTTGATTTGATTAGAGAAATAAAAATAAAATAATGTTTTCTTTTATTCTGATCAAACCTAAATATAAAAAATTATAAATACTTTATTGACTTATTTAGAGAGATGAAGAATTGTTGAGACGCATCATTGCTCGTATAGGAGCACGTTATAGAAACATAATCATAAATGAAACGGTTTGAATAATTAAATTTGAATAGCTTTATCAATGCCTCTAATTCTTTGTCAAAAAAAATACGTCTAATTACATATATGCTTGTGATTGATTTTATTTTGCTGCTCATACTTTACATATTATTTAACAAAAAGTATATTCGGATTATTTTTCATGTTAAATAATTCTTTCACTCTAAGTTAAAATGTGTCGAGTTTTTGTGTCGTGAATTTTAGTGTCGTGGGATCCAGCAAGAGAAGGTGTCGTATTTTTATCCGTTCTTTACATATATTCGATATATATGACGACTGTTCATTCACCATTCTGTTCCGCGCATATAACGATTTATAAGTGATCTGATTTATCAGATAAAAATCACAAAATGCAATGTGCATTTTTACAGACTATTTCTCGATTTTATATTTCTTGCAAATATTTCGAGATAAATTTCATCACAGGGAAGGTCTACCTGAGAGTAGTCCGACCCAGATCGGACCAGCCGCCACAAGCTGGATTTCAGGAACTGGGTGGCTTCCAATTGTGCTTCATACATAAATAATAATGAATATTAATTAAATATTAATTAGCATAATGAATAAAAAATTACGAAAATGCTGTCGCCTAGACTAGAACCGTGATTTAGGAATGTGTCGGATGTGTCGTAGGAAAATGTGTCGCGCTCTTGCTGGAGAGAATGTGTCGCAACGAGCACCTGGTGTCGTGCCCGAATGCGTCGTGCTATGTGTCGCTAATCCCGACACATGCGACACATTTTAACTTAGAGTGTTCTTTTTAATATTTTAGTTTCTTGATGAAGTCGGTACGATCGATCTTATTCCATTACTCAAGAATGACAATTTATATCCATTACTTTATTCTTGCAGTCACCACAATCAAACCTATTTTTATTTAACTTATGCTAAACAAATATTAATGGATTTCGATACTCAAACTGACGTGACGTATGCTTTAGCCATCTTATTGGCTACTTATTATGTATTTGATATAAAGTATCCACGACACAACAAGCCGATCCTCGAAGTACTTGATTATATCGCACTTCATGAAAGTGTTACCGATACGAGGATGAAAACGTCACTTTTAAAAAGGCTAACCATATCAGCTCAGAGTGTTATAACTGAGTATGAGAAAAAATTGTTGACTTAGATATATTTTTTGTAATGATTTTCTAGAAAAACATTATTAATAAATAAAGCTTGTTTTAAAATTATTTGATTATTTAAAAAAATATTAAATGAAATCAACCGATATTTGTGGGTTAATTTCTTAAATAAAAGAAATTAGTGAATGAACGAGGTTCATATATTCAAGAATCGTAAAAAAACGCCCAGGGCTGGATTCGAACCTCGACTAGATAATGTGACGGATGTGTCGTGCACAAATGTGTCGTACCCTTGCTGGGCAGAATGTGTCGCAGCGAGCACCTCATGTCGTACTCGAATGTGTCGTGCATTGTGTCGTAGTTTACGACACATCCGACACATTTTTATTTAGTGTGTATCTTCAATCCTTCAAATTTGTGATGCAGTTGTTGATTTCACTATAGTCTAAGTAAGTCAAGCATTCAGTTTTTAAAGCCTTATCCTTCTCTTTTACTTGAAAGTACTATCAACCTTGAAGAATAACTAATCCGTGATCTTATCATTTTCGTGCGGATAAAAAAACCACAAATTCATACTCTGTTGTTCTTCCCCATTTGATTGCAAACCATTTAAAATACTCCGAAAAATGTTAGATAATAATTTCTTAGTACTAAAAATTGAATTTATAGGTTTCTCATATGTTTTACTTAATTTTGTTGATGAATCACTGTGGCTCAGTATAGAAACACTTTTAGTGCGAATCAGTTGAAAAATACGAAATAAATAAAACGCCATTTGTTCAAGAAATATATTTCACATAGAATGATGCTGACGAAATGCTTTTGAAGATTTAATTTTCATCTCTTAAGATAGAAAATAGATTTATTTTAATCAATTCTAGTGCGTTCATCAATTAAGTAAATTAAAAAAAGAATTTTTCTTCACGTGTTCACTTCCAAGACAGTCTATTTGTTAAATTCATCTTGAGGACAAGATAATTACGCTACTCAACGTCTATTACGGACGATAGATGCAGAATAAAGAAGAAAAAAAAAATACCCACCATCGTTGCACATTTCTTTCTGCACAGTATCTGACTTTATTATTTTCCTTATTTATTAGGTGCTAACATGTCATCAAACTCATCGGAGGCAGATATCATTCTAAATTTGAGCTTGATCTCAGCGCAAATCAATCGTTACTTACCGATTGCTATTCTTCTTTTCGGCACCATTGGTAATATTTTGAATTGTCTTGTTTTATCTCAAAAATCTCTTCGGTCAAATCCATGCTCTTGGTTTTTTCTTGCATCATCAATTTCAAGTTTAATCACTCTCATTTCTGGTGTTGCTGTTCGTTTATTGGCGGGCTGGTCTGCCGATCTAACAAACACAGTTCCATGGCTTTGTAAATTACGTATTTTTGTTCTGTTTGTATCAAGAACAATTGCTTCATGGCTAATCATGTTGGCTACAGTTGACAGATGGTTTTCATCAAGTATCGATGTCAATCGTCGTCATATGAGTAAATTGAAGAATGCTCAGCTTGGCGCACTTCTTGTTGTGATTCTATCAAGTCTTGCGTATACACAAGTATTCTATTGTTATGAAGCTAATCTTACTAATACACCTTTGCAATGTTACGGACGAACAATTTGGTGTCGTTTACTAATCGATTTCACATTTGCTACAATTGGCGTTCTCATTCCTTCAATAATCATGCTGTCTTTTGGTATGATGACAATTCTGAATATACGTGCGGTTGCTAAGCGACGCATACAACCTATGAGTATTTCAATAGAGACACAAGATACAACGAACAGACAACAGTCGTGTTGGAAGAAATCTGATCAACATCTGATTGTTATGCTACTGGTTCAAGTTGTTCTTCTCACGCTATTCTCATTACCACAGGTCATCCAAAATATCTACGCAAACAGTACGATGTATGTGGTAAGATCACAATTACAGATTGCCATCAACAATTTCATTTTCAATCTATTTCTACTACTCACTTATGTAACAAATGGAATGCCGTTCTATATTTATACATTAGCTGGTGGATCCATATTTCGAAAAGCACTTTATAAAGCTTTAAAACAATTAGCCCAAAAAATTTGATACCGAAAAGATCAAAAAAACACATTATCTTAATTAACGTATTTCATGCAACAAGAAATCATTGAAATTAAATTCAAAACAAATAACATTTAGAGGAATGATGGAGGTGCCAGTATGTGTGTGACTTTGGATTTCCTTTAGATTTGAATTTCAGCGTTGTCGATTGATTCCTAGTGCATTGGAAAAAGCATATGAATTGCTTAAAACAAAGAACTGAATTACAAGAGCATATAAAAATATGCTTCGCAATTCGAGTTGGAATATGTTGTAGTTATATCTGAGAAGTAAATAGTGCTATACTGCGGAAGAGGAACACATCATCACTATATAGTGTGTTGCTATGCTTATTATTTATAATAGATATTTATTCATTTTCTGGACCTATCATTATGTTTTGCAGCGTGTTGAAAACATGCAACTATAATTTTTTGAGTCAACTTTAGCTCTTCTAGTTCTATTGAACTGAACCCACAGGTTACTGATAGAAATTTATACTTATTGAGATATGTCTTATAGTCAAATTCTTACAGTAATCTCGCGCCTTATGGTGTAATTTTAATCCCCGCTGGTATATAGAATATTTGTAGTATTTCCATGATTTCATAATCATGCATCAATTTGTCGAGAGTACGTTATTGTATTAATTAGCTAATGCTTGATTTTACACACTAATTTTAGCAGCTAATGATCTTGATGGCAGTCTATTTTCATCTCTAGCATAACATTTAATTTCTCTTTAATACGGTGAGTTGAAGAACATCTTAAAATACTAAAATTCATTTGATTAGCACTTTAAGGAAACATAAGTTTAGAATCTCGCAGTATTCATGAGTGACTCTGAGTAGATAATTGGAAATGAGGAATTATGTGATGTTTTCTGTTACTAATTGTTTTCTGACACTAGTTTTACAGATGAAATACAACATGTTAAGCTCTTATTCTTCATTGTGATTTTTATCTTTAAATATTCAAGAAAGTGATCATCTGATATATGAGAATAACTAAAACAAGAAACAATATCTGCTTTTCTCCGTATCAACCCAAGACAAGATGCATCGATCCTGTATACAAGTTCAATTAAGTCAGACTATGTTCAGTACATAAAAGATAAATATCATCTGTATGCCTATCAGCAACTGTCGCGGGCCTGCCCTCACATATTATCATGTCATTCATTTTCTTCTTCTATCCAGTCCCCCGCCACATCTATCGTCATATATATAAATGTATGAATATATATGTTGTCTTCTCAACGGAGGACATATATATGTGTGTGTATACCAGACATTGGATACTGAGTACAGTACTTGGTACCTTTTTACTTTTTTACTTGAAAATCACGAGTACTGAGTAAATTTTTGTAGTACAAGTAAATTTACTTGTACTTTCTAAAACGTACTTGGTACTTGTACTAAGTACGAATTTACTTGAGTACCAGTACTTAGTACAATTGTACTTGAATATCCTTCATTATTGACCATTTTAATTGATTTTTGAATCGGGTTTGTTTATTTAACTGTAGTTTGATGAGATGTTCTGTGAAAATCAAGGGGAAAAAATTGATTTCTTGATTTCTGTGATTTCTTCTGATTTCCAGTGATTTCTAATGATTTCCATGACAGGAAATCAGTTTTTCCCCCTTGGTGAAAATTTAAAATTTCTTTTCGAATTTTGCTGTTTCGAAGTAAGTGTGATCTTATTCGATTTTTCAAGAAAATAACCTGATGCATAGTATTCTTTAAATGTTAAAGACAATATTATTAGTACTAGTGTCGAACGAACAACCGAAGTTTTATTAAGAAAAAATTAGCCACTGAGCAGCATAATAATTTTTTCTTTATAAAAACAATAATATGTAAAGATAAATGAATGAAAAACAACATGAACGTCTGAAAACAAAAAGCGTCTGATAAAAACAATTAAGATTATAAGTTAATTTGCAACAAATGTTGATTAATTTTTAAGAATAATAAGTCTTTGAATAATTTTTCATTCATATGTGTTCGTCGTGAAGATAAAATTAGACCAGCATGCGAAAAAAACGCGTTCCACTGGTGCAGAAGAAGCTTGAACAGAAAAAATACGTTGCACTAATTTGTGTAGAATATTTAAACGAGTATTTGACCAATATTCGGAAAATCTACATCTGACAGGATCACTTAAATATGCTTGTAATTCATTAGCAGCATCCATCGATGTTGAATTATTTGATTCATCATTATTACTATTAATATAAGTAAATAACTTCCGTTTTTTTGGTTTTGGTGTTGACGATTGTGACAATGATAATGATGACGATAATGATGCAAGACTTTGATCTGCTTCTAAATATATAAAAAGAATTCAAATTCATAAAAAAATGTTGTGATAGTCTTGGAAGGATCATTCTTAAATATTATTCAAGATTGTCTTAATATTTAAAACCATGAAAAAAAATTTTAAATGTTCTACATCTATACCATCTACCCTCTCCTGATAGAATATTGAATCATGATAGTCGTTTTACGATAAGCTGTTGATTCAACCAACCGAATATTATATCTTATTCTCTGGTCATAATAATGATCTATCACTATCTAAACCTACATAATACCACTAGCCTTCTTTTTTACATCAGTTACGAATAAGTAATTATTTGCTTTAAATTTTCCAGAAGCTAAATATTATGGAATGCCTTTTTTTATCTATAACAAGAAGAATAAACTTGGAAATTAAAAAAATACTTTGATTAGTTAAATTATTTGTTGATATTGTTGTATCTTTGCTGATATCATCTAGAATAAGTTGAATTATACTTTGTTTTAAGCGATTTTCATCATTAACTGGTAATCTTAAATCCCGAATCCCGAATCCAGTAGAATTTAAACGCAGGATCTAATACAGCTGCCATAAAATATACTGGATCACTAAATGGATCATTTTCCATAATATCATTTTGATTCAATCGCTTTATTATACCAGAAAAACGTGTTTCAATTGACAGCTGAAGTTGTTGAACCAGTTTTGTACAAAATAAAATATTTTCTTTAATATCAGGTAAATGAGATAATAAATGTACGACAGCTGGTACAACCATACTTGCAGTAGCTATTGTTTCAGCTTGACACTTAACGGAAATTTCATAAAATGGTTCTAACAGATCAATAATTTCTTCTAAAACTATAAGATCATTATTTGAAAATTGAATTGAATTATCCATCAGTTTGATTATAGCATCTGTTAGCTCTGATTTTTGGGGATATCAAGTCTGAGCTTAACTTTCTTTTATATATATAAATCAAGCTTACATAAATAGTTGG
>OENM01003145.1:0-11779 GCA_900239745.1 Rotaria magnacalcarata | reverse complement strand
TACAGCTGCTTGCCCATCTTTCGATTCACCTCGTGCTTCACCATAGACAGTACGTGTAACTACGTCGATTTCATTTAATGATTGTGGATCTACCATTGTGATAAATATGAAATTTGACTTGTATGCACGTGCATGTCTATGACTTACATAGGGTCATCGATTATACATCCAATTCAATGATAAGGAGGGGAAATACCAAGATGATGTTCGATAAACAATATGTTGTTTTTTCCCAGTCATTATTCATTAAGCCTTACTTACGGGGTATATCAGTTACATTAGTATTTCGATTTTTTTTCTTCCGATCTATCATCAGATACAGATGACTCATACCATAAATGCGTCTTTCTTTGCCTTTCTTCCCATTCTATTGAGATAAAGTGCGGATGTTGATGTAAACATGAGACTAGAACGTATACTCATACCCCCTTTATTTATTGGGAAAATGAATTTAGAAACTCCATTTTTGAAAATTTTTATTGCATGTGATTGTGTTGTTATCTGAAGTCGAATACGTAAAATAAATGGATGTTGATCGAAGGTTTACTAGCTCAGGGTGTGAGTCTCAGTGTAGACCAAAAGATGTACGTTCGTAAGCTTAAGAAAATATTTTAAAGATCTTATATTGTTTCAAAAAATATATTTAAAGAAAATTGTAAAGTAGATGAATAGTGAAGTACGAATAAAAAGTCGATATGATATATGCTCATTTTAATTTTTCCATGGATTGTGGTTTTTACTATCTGAAATCAGAATAAGTTGAAACACCTCAAAAATTTGAGATTCTTAATTGAAAATGATTGTTAAAAGAAGTTTTTCATGTGTCATATTTTGATTTATATGCCTGTTGCCTACCAACATCGCTTGGTATTCAAATAAAATACTTAAATAATTTATTCATATGTCGACTTTTTAATAGATCATAAGTTTTCAGTGAAATCGAATATTCAATTTTCATCGTGAAGTCTTACTTGCTCGTATAGGGATCTTAATCAGAATGATTTTCAGAAAAACTATTTGAAAGTATTTAACAAACTCTCACCAAGGTTTGAAGTTTTCAAGTTATTGACCTTGTTCCATAGATAATACACCTCCAATGAAATCTTCAAGAACTTTCTAACTCAACAGTATTTCGTTTGAAATTCTTGGATTTCTTTTATGAGAATTAATCTGATGAAAGTATCGTTGTTAGTATAATGTTTCAGAAGGTCTGTGGATATACTCGGAGACAAGGCAATGAATCTCTTGAATCTCGTTGAGGTTCATTTGAAGTTCATTGATTGGTCTAATGCAACTTCTGAAATCTCTGCTTGATCTTGATTAAAGTCGTTCATGCAATTAGCTATGTCATTCGTTTTTTTTAAGAAAAGAGTTTTCTAAACTTTCGCATAGTAAACTTAACTATAAGAATCATTTACTTTGCAGTGTTAAACTGGATTTTAATTTTTTTTGTTACTATGGTATGGTATTTATTGTAGTCGAGAGTTTTTCAAGCATATTTGTTTCGATGGATTTGTCTGTTCATTCAAATTTTTCTGAAAACCACTAATTTTAAATAAATTTAATGTATGGACATGAGTCAGAGCTGAATAGTAGAGAATATTTCTCCGTTGGTTACTCAAGCGATTTTTAAAAGATGACCAACATTTGCGCTATACCGGTTTCTTCGATTGAGGAAGCTTGTATGAAACATGGAGAAATGGATTCTTTCTATTGGAAATCTGAATCTACTTTCTAAAATTTCGAAAGCAATTATCTCACTTTTCAATCTATAAGTTTACATCTCTTTAACCAATATATTCTTTTCTCTTTATGGGTCGTTTATTTCTGGATAATCTTTCGAAAGTAAAGAAAAAACATAAGAGTTCATTCATCAATTGAAATCATGGTTTTCAACAAAGCAATATAGTCCCTTGAAAGAAGAGAAGAACGAATGGTATATGTACTAAATACGCATATTAATTATCAACTTCAAGGACATAAACTCTTGGTTATGTGCCCGCACAGTATTCAATGCACATCTCTTAACAATGTAAGTGAGGAAATATTCGTACTTTTCAACTCATATTAAAAATACTACAAAATAATATTATTGTCACTTGACCTTTCAATGTTTTCTCACTTAATCTTAAAAACATTTATAGAAAAAGAACGGAGATTTTTTATGTGATACATTTTTTTAATATAATTTTTCGTGTAGGTCATTGTCAAGATCATAATAAAGCAGAAGGTTACGAAATCTCAAGGTTCAAAAATACAATAGAATTACTTCTAAACTTAAAACTCAACAATTTTGACGCAATCATAACAAATAATAATTCGGAATATTTGTTTTGATCGGTCTAAAAGATCTGGTAATTATCTCCTGGATTTAATATTGACGTCAAAGTAAAACATACTATTTTAGAGTATTTGGTTTGTCAACAATCTATCATATAATTCCATGATTCGTTTAGTTAGCATGAGAGTTTATGCAGATAATATCAAAGAAGTTCATTATGAATCATAATAACATAACTAATGAGTTCACGGTGATCTTTTATTTCTTAGTTTTATTCATTTTACCATATAAATATTAAACAGTTCTGTGGTGAAGTCTCACATTCATAATTTAATTGAAGTGGAGTCTATAGAAGTTAAAAGCGGATGAGACTACAGCTCCGTTTGGTGTATGCGCCTCATCATTTCTCCGTTAGATTGCTCGCATTGGCGGCGGAGCCTGTAGGCTCACGAGGCTTGAGCCTCCCATAGCTTAGAAAAGGGAAGGCTTGGGTAGGCTTAATAATAGCGAAGTCTTTCATTATTGTTTAGTTTTCACGTATGACTGACAGTGACAGTAACAGATGACGGATTGTTACAAAGATAGTTCATATTTTCTTTATCACCAATACCAACTCGAATTTAATAAGGTATCCATTGGACTTTAATATAAAATTTAAATCTACCAAGAAATCAACATTGAAAAAAAGTACCGGAAATCAGGGTGGCCAGATCAAAAATTGAAAAATCAGAAGATTATTTTTCAAAATCAGAAATCGATCAGCAGTTCTTTCTGAAAAATCAAAAATTAATAAGAAAGGGCAACATTTTGCAAATTAGTGGATCATATGCTAAAATGTGGACATCGGACGCTCTGCTGTGTTTCTGTTCCTCGACTTAAACATTATTTTTAAAGATGTTTCACTAAAAAGAAAGACGATATAGTAAATATATCGTGTAGTTAATACAAAAACATCGACAAAAAATACTTAACGTTGAACTTTTTTTAAATTCAAAATTCGTTCACAAAAAGGAACAAAATGAATAATTGCACATATTCTGCGTAGATTAAGGGTACCCCCCCTCTTTTTGATGATTTCCATATCTCGCAATTGGCGCAGCCGATCAAGCTGAAATTTGTACCAGAAATAGAACACCTAAAATGACCAGACACGTGTTCGAGGAAAAATTTTTTTCAGGGGGTTTAGTGGTTTTTTGTAAAACCTTTGGTTTTCCATCTTGCCAAGGGAAACCCCTATTAAATTTTGTCAAAAGCAGCTGAAAATTTTTTTACAGGTACCTAGGCCTATATGTCAGAGGTAATTTTGAGCTTTTTCAAAAATCTCACTTTCTTTTTTTTTTATAAGGAAAATACGCCAAGATCCCGTGGCAAGAGGGGGTTTCTGGACTTCGGGACCCTACAATTCCGAGTAGGAAAGTCAGAAACGAAAACGCTCGATTTTACCTCTGGAGAATACCTTAAAGTATCAATGGTAAAAATTTCAGCTCAATTGGATAAAGTTAGAGGGGGGTTGTAATGGACAAGATTGAGAAAATTAGTGTTTTGAGTTATGAAGAGAAGAAGAAAAGACTTTNCATGTAATTATTGCCAAAACAAGAATTTTGTAATTCAGTAACTCTCGAGTAGTAAGCTATTTAGAGCCGAATGATGTCTCCAATTGCACATGGCATCTCAGGCTATCATTCCTTATAGGCAACTCGAAATCGAATTTTTGGTCAGAAAAGAGGGGGGGGGAGTACCCTTAAGAAATCCAACGAAAAAAAAGCGTTATATGTCATTATCTCGGTAATATTCATATTTCGTATCTTTTCTAATTCGCTCTAACAAGTTTGTTTAAGATAACATATGCTAATAAAAACCTTCTCAAGAATAACTGCCATCTATTTTAATTTTAAGTTAAGCCTTATCTTGGTTGTATATTGATCGGATTACGATAGTCTGTCTATAAATTCTGCATACGACTAAATATCGATTCGGCGTCAGAATCCGAACGAGGAATAGAAAAGTTGATTAATAGAGAAGAACGATGAAACACCATCGATCTATTATAGTAATGGGTTATGATCGTATCTAATTTCAGTGACAAAGCAGTAATCGGAAAATGTATCGAATTCAGAAAAAAATCAGAAACACGTTCAAAATTTAGAAAATTTTCCTATTTGTCAGACGATCTGGCCATCATGGTGGAAGTCGATTAGCGAGTCGCTTCCCTATCACGTTTACCTAGAAAACTGAGCCTACCCTAGAGAGAAATCGTTTCGCCGCCTATGCTTCTTGAAAATTCGCCGTAAGAGGTATCATTTTATTTTGATCTCAACTGTTACAGTCACAATGATTTTATTTGTTGTTGTTATCTTTTCATTTTGCTACGGTTTGCATGTTCGATCTTTATTTATTTATGGGTCATTTACGAAAAATAAACTTCTATTCTTAAAAGACCACAATAAATCATAAAATCAACAAAAATTATAATCGATCAAGCCAAAATGTCTTATGCTCGTCTTTTTTAAAAGGAAACCTTGCTATCATTAATTTACACTGGATGTGGTAAGTAAAAAAATTTCTTTACTTTGTAGGGAGATAAATTATAGAATGTCGACTGCTTCATTATATATCATGAAGCTTGTTGATAATGCATAGTATTCCATGCCACCAGATGCTCATTGTGCTCCGTTCTTTAGAGCATTTTGAATAAATTCCCTCTGGATAAGATGTTATGATTTTGTCTCGAACGATTTATAACACTGTTGATAATGTGAAACAAAGGTAACATGACAGTTCAAAACAAAAAATTGACCATTTGCAATTTCAGAAATACTTTTCATTACTATTGTATCATTATCTATTTATCACTATTTGCTCTACTTAGGAATCACAGAGGAAATTCTAATCTCGTTACGACGGTCGTATGACACTACAGATGAAAGTAATTCATACCTGTATAGTGACGTGCACTATTGATTCTCTATAAAATCTTCGTAAGTTTTGAAAAAAGTCGGTTGTGTTTTGTTTGGTGCAAATCTAAAAGAAATTTTTATGTAATCAAATAGATTTTTAGAAATCATTCGGGGTAAAGTCGAACCCATCATAGAGGTCGTCTTATGACTTTCGGAAAAGTGAAACTGTATTTAAGACGAAAAATCATTTTAATTATCGCATAATTGTTTCGAATATTTTCTACTCAATTTGATGCAAAGTTAATGATAGTTGTGCATGAAATGAAACTAAAAATCAATAATAGATTGTTGATCTCAGAAATGTTTTAAGAGCGAAAAATAAAGTTTTTTTTTAAGTATTAAGAAGATCTTTTGTCTACAAATTGTAAATAAGCGAAATGATTCAATAATACCATGACGATGTTTAAATTAACTGGAGATGTTCAGACATATAGACAATAAAAATTAGAAGAAAAATTGTTTAATGGATTCTAAAAGAAATTGTATGAGTGAAGAAAATATCTTATCCTGTTTAGTTTAATTTTCAGAAAAAAAGAAAATTATCATTTTAACAATTTTAATTACTAATGATAAATTAACTTGATCGGATTTAAAGTTAAAGTATTTAATTGCAATTTTTTTTCTTGTTACTCCACTTCCATCAGTTGACTTTGAAAATGTTACAGCGATAGAAAACATTAGTTTTATTTTTTAAATCTTATTGATATTATCTTTAATTTTAATAGGATTCAAATATGGTGAAAGTGTTTTTTATCCTATTCTGTCAATATTAATTAGCTGGATGCAAAGAACTCTTTAGAAGACTTTTCCCCGGATATTGCAAAAGTTTTTCTTTTGAAAATATTCTTACTGAAGAATGATCTATGATTCTAAGTTTACTCTGTTATACGACGGAGAATTTCCACGCATTTGTTCCAATACTTCTTTTGAAATATTAATAAATGTGAAAGAAATTTTGAATTTATCATTCGAACCTTCATTTATAAAATACTGTTTCAGATGTTTTCTTTTTAAAGTGATTTATCACAGGCTTTGTTTTCTAAAACGATTGTAGACTGTTCGAATTGTTATAAGAATCTTTGTTAGTGTGACTTCATAAAGGACGAAACTGTGAAACTCAAAAACTTTGATTGTTAAAAATTTATAAGATATTGTCAGAGAAGTTAAAATAAATTTATTGAAATAATAGTGTCAAACAAATGAATAAATCAAACCGATAAGAATTTTAATTGTTAACTAATTCATTCTGAAATTTTATTATTTCCAAGTTTTTTTTTAATTTTAAATTATTATTTTAATAATTTATTAGATTCATTTCATGTGTTTATGTTGAAAAATATTTTCCTTCTAATGATGAAACATATTTTAATACGTGTCATAGAAAGAGATCATTATCATTTTATTCTTCGTTTTATGGGTTCAACCACCATATTAGGATGTGAGGAGAAGAAAACATTAGAGAACTCCAATCCGCAGATTGACTATTCGTGTACTAGTGCGTCATACGAATTTAAAAAAATCTTATTTTATATTTATTTAGCCAAGTTAAATAAAATAGTGAATCGTCCAGATAGTTTAAAAAATCCAAAAGATTGGCATTAAAATAATGAAGCAGGAAAGAAAATGATACATTTCAAATTCATTACTAAATATGTCGCTTTTAATTGTTGAATTTGAAAAGAAAACAATTTTTATGTCCGCTTCATCATCCGAACTGCCAATTTCTTCGTTTTTTTAATATAAAATTCACAAAAATAATGATATTTTGAGTTAATAGATTCTATTCTAAATTGCGATCACAGGAATGGGTCCGAAAAGTTGCCCCTATGTGCTTAGTAACTTCTAATCAACATCTTGCAATTTTGAATCAATAAAAGATTTATTTTGATTGTTAGTTAATTTATTTTTATATGCTTCTTTATCATTATTTGAAGATCAGTAGATCAAGTAATATTAGGTTATTAAATGAGTATGAGATTATTTTCATGCCATAGAGAATATATGGCTTATGTCTTCTTTTATTTGACTATGATTCTCTACGAAGGTTATTTTTCTCATTGTATTCTTTTAGCATAGATCTATATAAAAATCTTCTCCTTTTCACGTGAATATTAATTAAAACCTAATTAGCGAATATCTCTCTAATCATGTAGGGGAAAAAATCATTTTTCTAGAGACCCCATTTAATGCTGAAGCAATGATTTTCTCTTATCATCATGTGGACACTCTGAGCAAGGATTTGCATAATTTAGAATCGTCTCCGTACTGATCATTCAATTAACAGAGCACTTTTTCGCTTATGTTTTCATACTCGATCACATCGATAAGGAAAAGAAAATCGTGTTTTTTTTAAATTTAGGTATAGAGATTCTTAAGCCTCGGGAGTTTTCTAAAATGATGCATCCATTGGAAATTTTTAAAACTAAAATGCATAAGGTGAAAGTCAGTGTCCGCTTCAATACCCCGCCACTACCGTTTGTTTTTACAGAAAACTCCTCTGGACAAAGGTTCACAGTGCTGACTTTTCAAAAAATCTAGATTGACTTAACATACATACAACGTATGAAAACTAGTTCTAGAAAAACTCATAATCTCGAGATACACAAAGTATGGATCCAATTTACAGCGAAACTCTCAGTACATTCAATTGCCATTAATTTCTAACAAAATTAACTAAAAACTTGATCGATCCGCGAATAACCGATGTGATTTTTCTTTTTTGCTATTTTATTTCATAAACACGATTATCTTGTTAATCAACTATAATTAATCAAAACCCTCAAATGATTTTAAATTAATAACAATAATACAAATTCATCGAAAACTAGTAAATAAACAATGATATGTAAACCCACATATCGACCTAAAAAAGCAAATACTTCAGGTGTGGGTGTTGAAAATTGACATTCAAACCCACACCCATACCCACACCCTGAGACTGACGCTCTACCGACTGAGCCACCACGGCGGCAACTTATTGACATCATGTTTTACACATGCAGTGTCCAGATTTCAGAAACAGAAGTTGCGTTGAGTAAAGGAAAGTTTTATTATTTGGTAAACATGTATCGAATGAAGCACAGTGTAATATTGAATTCAGTTGAGTATTTCGAGATGCAGTAAAATAATATCACCACTTGTATGATTTCTTTCTATGATCGAATAGTTGAACGCTGGCTTTCAACTAGGATTTCATGAAAAAAACAGAACTGAAGAGGGTCAACTTAAAAAATAAAAAGAACAAAAAAGGACTACTCTTGTTTCAATCCTCAAAATCATGAAAGAACACTCATAGTGAGAGAAAAGCTTCTAATTCATAAAATTGATCTATTATCGATTTCTGCTTGACAGTGGCTTTAAATATGTTTAAAAGAGAACATTTATTACTTAGTTCGCATACATTTTTATTCAATTTCTAATGCACATAATAAAAAATGAAAAATCTACACAAATATAAGACAAAAGTTCGAATGTCTATAAAACTATTGTAACGATGCAGTTGATAAAGCATGAAACACCAAAAGTCAATATACATATAAAGCAGTCCTTTTTAAATCAATTATTTTCTGTTTCCTTTATGATTTTATAATTTGCAAGTGATTGTTCAAGTGAAAAAGTGTTTGGTTTTGATTGCCTTGGGCTTTTAATATGGTGTGGGCGTAGGTGTGTTGCGTGGCTGTGGCTGTCACGGTGGGTGTTATTGATGCTTATCCATCCAAACCCACACCAACACCCGCCCACATTGGAGCCAACTATCACGTTTCTTTTGAACACGTTCAATCGACAAGCTAGAAATCATGTCTATCTATGTACTCTACGTGTTCATATATATATATACAGGTTATCTATCGATCTCCGCAAGCAGTAATCTAAGTCATGAGATAGCTATCAATTTGCTTGATAGCAAGGACAGAGGAATTCTCTTCTAGGTAAATGTGCACAAACTGCCGAAGTATACTGCAAATATTGGGTGTGGGTGCATGCTGTGGGCTCCGACGATATGATGAGTGTAGGTTTCGCTGTTATTGATGCACCCATGCAACAACTATATTCACCAATAGTCACACCGACCCAAACCCACACCCATCCAGCATCTCAAAAGTCACATCGAAGTATTTCAACCAACACTTAGTGTGATCCGAGATGCTGTCAAGGACGAAGCAGCAACAAAATCCTTATAAATTTCACAATCAACAATTAAAGAAAGACTCATTTTCCCACTTTTTTCCAATTGCACATCCATGTAGTGTTTAGTTTTTAGTCATTTTAGG
The DNA here is from genome assembly GCA_900239745.1 of Rotaria magnacalcarata. Classification (NCBI taxonomy): domain Eukaryota; kingdom Metazoa; phylum Rotifera; class Eurotatoria; order Philodinida; family Philodinidae; genus Rotaria; species Rotaria magnacalcarata. The sequence goes on along the minus strand of OENM01003145.1, from coordinate 2,270 downwards.
ATCTCATATATATATTAGAAAATAAAAATTAGTATTTCAACACAATGTAATCGTAAATCGCTTCAGAATGGCACAGTGTCAAATAGTATTGATGTGTCATCTACAAGAAAAGTATCCCAAATCTTAATAGAAGACAGTGGAATTTTTAAAAGATCTTCTGCAGAAACCAAGGCTTTTCACACTTTATAGGCTGAAAGGATGATCATGATTCGAAACCAGGATGGGGTGTGGATGTAGCTGCGTGGATCAACGTTATACTCAAAAATATGCACACCGAAATCTGAGTATTGGTTAGAAATATAGCATAAGAATGTGAATGCTGCTATTGTTTTCAAAACAGGACTAAACTAGTGGACGGTTTCTGATTTATTAAAAAATTAGATAAAAACAATTTATTGTTTTGTGATATGAGTCCATCAGTATTGACAGATTAACCAGAGTTGTAGGCAGCAATTTGTTCTGGAGTTAGCACACCAGCTCGACCAGCTTTCTGTATAAAGTCTTGTATTGATTGCTTAATAGCACCGCTTCGACTTTTAAATTTCGAAGAATATCCTACAATGGTTTTTGATACATGATCGCACGAGAATTTTCCGTTATATTTCCATTGCCAATTATGGAAACCTCCCTTATATTCCCCGATACATGTTCCCCGAAATGCTGGAATCGTTTGTCGTCCATTTTTCCATCCAAAGAGGTTAGTTATCCAGTTATAAAGAGCATTGCCAACACTTATACTGCAAGATACCCAGTTTTGTGATGCACACGCACTCACATCAATCCCTTTGCCTTCTACAGACGTAGCTGTTTCTGCGCAAAAAGACGAATGCAAAGCTGCAAATATTGTAATAAGCACGATGATCATTTTGCTTGCCATGTAATAGTATTAGCTCGGTTGTATGTTACACGAAGCATCTATTTATATTGGAATTACTGCAATCAGTGCTGTTCGACGAAATTAAGCTACTTTAGATAATAGTCATATTAGAAAAAAATTGAAAGTATTTATCACAACATGAGTGCTTTATCAATTAAATTTGTTTGTCTTTTCGTTATACAATTATCTTAATTCTTGAAGATTAACTTTATTCAATCAATATTTATTGTTTTCTGTCAAACTAAAATGATAAAACAGATTTCATAGAATGAGAGACATGTGAGAGTAACTAGAATGATGGGAAATTCATAATAAACGGCTTCGGCTTATTGTTTTACTTTGTTGTGATACCATTTCGTTATTTAGCGTAGTTGTTTGATAAACTTCATCATCATTAGGTAGTGCTTTTATTAAAAAGCCTTTTTTGTGTTACCCATGTGAAAATTTTTGCATGCGTAAGCTAATTTCAAGCGCTTAAATAAGCTTACCATTCAATTAAGCGCTTTAAAGTGCTTAAACATTACTGTTTTAAGCTGCTGAAAATGACTTGAATCAATTAAGCCGCTGAATACAGCTGAGAATGCGGCTTGTGAAGCACTTTTCAGCACTTATAAAGTGGGAAGCTGAAAAGTGCTGTCAAACTTTATAATTCTAAGCGCGTTCCAGCACTTGTAAGAAAGAAAGCTAAAAAGTACTGTCAATTTTTATCTTTATAGTCTTGAACTTGCTGTCAGCTTTAATATTTTAAAATGAACTTTCCACTGAAAATTTCGTTGGATGATTTCATATGATTTCTGTTGATGATTGATTCTAATAGATCAACTCCTATGTGAGAGTAGTGAGTACATAATCATCTTTTTTATTTATGCTTGAGTAGAATATACTATAGTTGAATCAATAATCAAGAATGTTCTTCCAGATTAGGGAATCGAATAAATGTTGCACGACCGTTTGACTCCAAATAAAAAACACACTTTTCAATTGTTTGCTCTGCTTTGATTATACAGATAGTTGTTCCAGAATTATTCATTCCAATTTCAATTTCATCGTAATAAAATTGCTCGTCACTAACTTCGCAGATAAAATCAGAAGAGCTCGATAGTGAGAACACTTGAAATAGTACTTCTCCATCATCTAAAGTAAAAATTCTATGAATACGGCCAAAATGAACTTCATCGCCAGTTTTGTAGACAATTGAAGAGTCATCAGTCGATTTATTGTGACAGTAGCTACTGGTTGTAAATCTAGTTTTACCGATGAATGCTGTTGAATAATACGTGATTTTACTGGAAAATAAAGTAGATATTCTTGAAGGTGTGGGTGTGGGTGTGGGTGTGGACTTGACTATATTGATCGTCACCTACACACCCACCCACACCCACACCCACACCCA
>OENM01003144.1:0-11780 GCA_900239745.1 Rotaria magnacalcarata | reverse complement strand
TCTGGATAAATTCCAAATACCACTCCCGATCGGGTCACACAGTTACAAATACTACTTTTCTCAGTTTTATTAAGTGTAGTTTTTCGAGGTCTACCAGTAAGATTTTCTTGCCAGATTCGTAATTAAATGTGCTCTTTCTAATGAAACAGTTTTCAACTTAAAACTCGATGTAATGTAAAGCGTTTTCGCTCCAATACTACTCTTGAAATCGAATTTCTGTCATCGCTTGGCTGATACTTGATAGTTTCAAATAGAATAATTCCTATGCGACTGAATATAAATATTATATTTGTTTTAAGCGCAAAATCTAATTCGACTTAATTATTTCTACAACTTTTTTTTTCGGTCAGATTTTTACATCTGTTCCTCTTCAGGATCATATGAAAACAAAATGTTTTATTCAAAACAACTATTTGATTGATTATTAATTGATCTACTTTATCTCAAACATCATGCGCAAAGTTTGGAAACTTTTAACATCGTCCACATGGCTTTTGGAGTAAGTTTGTTTTTTTCGTTATCCATGACGAGTACCAGGAGTGAAAATCTGACCGAAAACAAAAGTTGTAGAAATAATTAGGTCCACTCAGATTTTGTACTTAAAACAAATATAATATTTATATTCAGTCAAATGGAAAATAGTCTGTTTGAAACTATCGAATGTCGGCCACAAATGACAGAAATTCGGTGCCAAGAGTAGTATTGGAGCGAAAACGCCTCACATTACAACGAGTTCTAATTTGAAAACAGTTTTATTAGAAAGAGCACATTCAATTACGAATCCGGTAAGAAAATCTTACTGGTAGACCTCGAAAAGTCACACTTCATAAAATTAAGAATAGCATTATTTCTAACTGCATGACGCAATCGGGGTGGTATTTGGAATTTATCGAGAGAAAAAAGATTGAATATCTAAGCCATTCTTATATATTCCGATCTGATAGCCAAAAACATCCTGTATCGAAGGAGCCTATTTTCCAACAGTATAAATCGAATATTCGCGGACTTTTAGGCCAATAGCTGTTTTTAAGTCTTCTCGAGAGTGCTTCAGATCTTTCTTAGTATCCAATGAATTTTAGAATCTAAGATGATATTTGTGATCAGGAAACTTAACTTTATCGAAATACAGGGTGTTCTAAAAGTCCCCGAGAAAAGTTTTCGTAAATATCTTCTATACGACTCAAACGATTTATACTTTTCTTTTATAATATTATAGTATACTCTTTCTAGTTTTTTTCTATATACATTCAGATAAATGTCTGTACCTAAAAATATTAGAATAAAAATAGTTTTATTAATGGCCAAATTTGACTCGGCTACAGTTGTTCAACGAAAATTAAGGGCCGAGTTTGGAATAAATACACCAGGCTTAACATGTGTTAAAGATAAATTTGAACGGTTTTGTGAAACCGGTACAGTGGAAGATCGAGAACGGTCTGGACGACCTTTCAAGCATTTCAGAAGAAACCACCGACAAAATTAGTGATGCTCTGAAAGATAAACCACAATCCAGTGTTCGATCTGTTGCAGCAGACTGTTATATTCCACCAACAACAGCACATCGAATCATGACTGAATATCTAGCATTAAAGCCTTATAAGGCGCAGTTTGTACAACAACTTTACGAAGAAGACTTACAAGATAGGGCTGAAATGTATAAAACTTTAATATCGATGTTAGAAGATAGTCATATGCAAGAAAATTTATTCTTTTCGGATGAAGCAACATTTTATGTGAGTGGACTAGTTAGCAAACACAACATCAGATATTGGTCTGAAACTAATCCACATGTTACCATCGAAACCGTTATGAACTCACCTAAACTCAATGTTTGGTGTGCTATGTCAAAAAGTAAATTGTTAGGACCATATTTCTTTGAAGATGATACTGTTAATGGGGCAAATTATTTATTAATGCTAGAAACGTTTTTTATTCCAGAGATTAGAAAATTACACAAGCTTCGTTCAGCTATATTTCAACAGGATGGAGCTCCTCCTCATTTCTAGGGGTGTGACAGTTCTCAGATCTAAGTTCAGATCAAATGAGCGAAAGAACTGTTCGAACAGATCAGTTCAGATCTTTAGAACTGTTAGGATCTACACTGGGATGATGTCTATATCGATATAGGCGTCTCTTATGGGATCTGATCTGATCTGTTCGAACAGTTCAGATCAGTTCTAAGGATCTGAACTAAAACTGAACTGTCATACCCCTACTCATTTCTCTATTGATGTATGACGTTATTTGGATGATCATTTTTCTGGAAGGTGGATTGGCGGAGGTGATTCAATTCGATGGGCTCCACGGTCACCTGATTTAACACCACTTGACTTTTTTCTGTGGGGGCATATAAAGAACAATATCTACAAAACTCCTATCAAAGATATAGCTGAATTAAAAAGAAGAGTCGAAACAGAAATAAAATAAATTTCAAAATAAATTTTGTATAATGATTTTTCAAATATTTCAAAAAGAATGAATTTATGTATTTCAGTTGATGGTAGTCATTTTGAGCATTTGTTATAAACCAAATTATAGGAAATAAAACTTAAAATAATGCATTATTATTTTATTAAAAAAAATTAAATCGCTTGAATTGTATAGGAGATATTTACGAAAACTTTTCTCGGGGACTTTTGGAACACCCTGTATAACTATTTATTCTCTATTAAACGTGATAGCTGTTTTCAAAATCGAAAAATTTTCGGCAACCGATCAGTATCTTTTTGGGTGGTGGTCTCATGGACTATCTCTTAACAAGTAACACGAAGCGTAGCAACGAAATTAACTCTGCATTATTATTCTGCTCTTATGGAATTGCCGACATAATCGATAGCTGTAAACTAAAACGTTAAGAATAGCAGATTTAACTTATTCTTGTTTATCTTATCTACTTAAACGCTTTGTCAAGAGAAAATCTAGGTTATTGTAGTCGCTACATATCCACACCCCTTTTATTATTAGTTTTCAATGTATTAAATCTAATTATGTTTGAATAAATATATATTAGAAAATAAATTTAATTAAATATCAAATAAAGCTTCGAATGTTGCTCTTATCGATTGAACTAAAGATTGTTGCTGATATCCACCTTCTAAAATAAATACCAAAGGAATTTTTAGTTCTTTTAATTTTTTTGTCATTTGAAAATATCCATTTGGTGTTAATTGAGCACATTGCTCAGCTTCGCCTTGAGCGGCATCAAAACCAGCCGAGATCAAAATTAACGAAGGTTGAAATTGAATTATATCTGGTAAAATGTTTTTATCAAACATATTAAAATATTCATCATCGCCAGCTAGTTGATTTCTATTGAACATATCAATAAGATGACAATTTAAAGGTGCACTAGTTGAATTTGAACTTTTTCCAAAAGCAGCAAAAATATCAATAAGACGATATTTTTCTTTATCTTCATTTGAGATTTGTCCTAAAATTTGTTCAGTCCCTTCACTTCTATGTACATCCCAATCCAAAACAAGAACTCGATCTAATTTAAGAAATTGAATAGCATATACTGCACCTATTGATACAGAATTTAAACCACAAAATGCTCCAACTTTATCAGTTGATGAATGATGACCAGCTGGACGAACAAAGGCAAAACCAATATCTATATCACGTCGAACAACCGATGAAATGAGATTAATTGTCGTACCAGCTGCTGTACGACATGCACGCGCAACTATTGGGCCTACACTTTTGAAATTATATTTCGGATTAGCATATGAAAGTGTTCGCATTGATACTACATTATCGACGTTGTCTCCACGTTCAACAGACAAAAATCCTGAAAGAAATTCTTCTGAATGAACAAGTCGAATTTCGTCATTATTGACCATTCGTCCTGGAATACCTTTCCAACGTAATTGATGACTAATCCAAAAATAATTATGTAAATCATCGATTATTCTAGTCAAACGATAAGGTTGTTCAACATGTGATTCGCTCCATGTATGAATAAACATTGTATCCAATGAAGACGAATCACAAGGAGAAATACCTACACGAAATGATAATGTTTCAAACGATGAACTTGTCCATATATTTAGAATTTCAATTATGGATGAAGGTAAATGAATAGGCTTATATTCAGGTTTAATTTCTTCTACGGGTAGTTTCTCAGCACTAGATTGACAATTTTCAAATAAAATCGTAAAATCGATTGTATCTTCACTGTCCATAAACACAGATATTCATTGTTTCTCTTAAATACGAATAAAATTTTTTTTATTTTTATTTTTTTGTCTATCAATCAGTGAAATAGTTGCACATGTTTAATAGAAATATTTAAACGAACGAATCAAACACTTCTAAGAGAGGGACTCACTGTGGGCTATTTTTTCTTGATTTTAATCCTAAAAAGTGCATAAATATTTTAAAATATGTACTAAGTTATATGTGATGACTGGCGACAAATACAGCTAGATAATTGTTTCCGGGAACATTGTCTAATAGAAGGGTGCGTGTGGGTGTGGGTGCAGGCGGATGTGGCACTTGTTTTAATCCATACCCACACACCCACACCCTCAACAACTAAACAACTATTGGTTAATAGCTTCAGCGTATGTGTCGTTTTATATGGCGCACCTTAACCATAGAAGATGTCGCATGTTTTTTTACACGGAATATAGTTTTTTTCTTTTGTTTTCTTTATTATTACATATAAATTGGACTGAAACATAAAATAATTTTCAATACTTTCATCTCAATGTGTAATATTTGTTTCATCAGATAACTATTTAATTGAATTGAAATGTCAGATATCAATTGCAACACGAAAAAATCTAAGCTAAAGTAGAATTTAAAAAAAATGAATATGTCCTATTAAGATTTGTTGAAGTCTTCTCATACAATTAAGGACAAATATTCTTTGAGGACAAAAAAATTCTTCATTGATTTTTCCAAATATTTAATAGAAAATATGAAGACGATTCTTCGAAGATTGTATGTTGATATATAAGTTTATAATTGAAATAAAATGATGATAAATTTGAATAAATGGTCTAAAGATACTTGTTCTTGTGAAACTTTTTAGATCTTATTATACGCTTGCCTTATGACATAATACAAAAAGATCGATTTTCAAATTGTATATTTTATTGCAAGTATAAAAATCTTGCTTAACAATAGTCAAAGAAAATGAAATTTTTATTAAAAACAAAAAAAAACATGTGCTTGAAATGCCATACGGAAATTTCTTTATATTTATAACTAAATATTAGCTGTTTGAAAAACATAATTGGAGCATTTACAAATATAGTTTGTTGATCAATAGTAGATGCTCCGTTAAAAGCGCCACTTGCGAATTTTTATCATTCTTATTAATTTCATAAGAATTGTGTGAAAGTGAGTAAAAGCTTGAACATTCTTCGTTGAAAATTTCTGAAATTAACATTCTTTTCACAATTATAGATATTAGCAATTTAATTGTAGCATTTTTTGTAGAATAATAAATGTTATTTTTCTATTGAAGTGTTTATTACCATCTTCTGTTTGATGAATTAAAAAACTGTAGTAACTGCTAGTGAGTTAAATTTTAATGAGAAACATTTAGATCAACAACATTCAAGTCAATGAGCAACTTGCGCTCACCCTAGATTAACATTATGAATGTGATCTTTCAGATAATTTAAAATTAAAATAGAAAAAAAGAATCTTAGTTTCTATTTTCGTTTATTTGCTAAATATAGTCTCATTGAAAATTCTTATTCAATATTTTTAAATTCAGTTTTATTTTTATTTTTCCTTATTTAAATCAAATAACATCGAATGTTGACCTATTTAAAAAAATTTATTTAATCTATTAGAAACCATTTATTGACTTGAAGAATAAATTTAACATATACAAATAGATATGTTATTTTGTGAAACACGACCTGAAAGGAGTGTTGAAGTGTTTAGGGTAGAAATTTGAACCCACCCCCCGTCCCTCCCACAGACCGTTACCGACAGGCGATTCCCCCGTCACAGACCGTTACCAACAGGTCATTTACCCATCACAGACCGTTACCGACAGGCCATTTACCCATCACAGACCGTTACCGACCGGTGTTTCCCCTATCACAGACCGTTACAGACAGGTGATGCCCCGCATCACAAATTATTACAGGCAAGTGAAGATGTGTTCAAGGATTAAGGGTAGGAGTTTGAATTCCATCCACATATATTTAATTAATTAACTAATTACAGTCTAATTTATTAATTACCTTTATAGATTCTCAGATAGAAAGCTTGGATCCATCAGAAACGCTATTAGAAATACAACGAGAATAGATAGGCGAAGCCATGATTATAATAAACCTCGATAAACATCTCTGGATCTCAGCATACGCTGTGATAGACCCTATCACTGTACAAGTAAGAACCAGATAACGACACTATATCGATAAAATCGATGACCTGCTTACGTTTTCCACTTGCACCTGATGCATTACGGTATAATGACAGAAAAGTCCAGAAATAGACAGAACAATACTCTTTTATTAAAAAAATCAACAGTTATGTCGTGTTTCACATTTTAATCCCGAAGGGATTGCGCTAACAGCTTTTTCTTGGGTCTTTGATTGAGCTCAAACTCAAATCGTAAATATACATACAAGTGAATCTAATATATAATGATTTGATATTCTATTTACAATAAAATAATGTTTGTTCGCGTAGGTGAAGATTAACAAGAAAAATCAATGGTAAAAAACAAAGAAGAATTTCGCATGATTAATCATTATCTTTTTCCAATTCGAATTTCGAATTCAAATAAACACAATAGAGAAAAATAAGTGTTGAGAAAATTTTTTCCATGTTAATGTTGTTTTATATAGTTTTTTATTCTTTTAATAGGAACAAGTCAACAAAATTTGTCATTAAATTTATTTTGTATTTATGGAATATATAATACGGTTCAAAATATGTCTTCATGCTTATGTGAATGTGATTGAACATTATCTCAATCTCAACCTTACAATTGTGCTTAAATAGTATTTTTCGATTCTTTTATGGATCATGCAACGGTCCATCGCATTCACCAGTTTCGTCAGCAATCGATATTAAATGTCGAAGATTGCAAGACAACGTCTTATTCAGTAAAGACTACTGTAAATATTTAGTTATTCTTTTTTCTTGAACAAAATAATTCTTTTATTTATTGAAGATGTTATAATCATGTATACTAAGAACATATGATTCTTTTAACAACATATGCATGAGCATGCAAATACAAACAAAGCATTGCATATCATTCGAACGAGAAGTATACATATGGAAAAATTTTTTTGGTTTTTTTTCTAAGTTTGAATTTGATCAAAAATTGTTTGTGTCGTACGTTTCTAGAAAAAAAAACATTACTTTAGTTTTGAGAAGCAATAATAAAGATTTCGACATACCATACACAATTCTTCGATCATCTGCTCCGTATTATTAAAACGATTTCTCGTTGTGTCGGCTCCCATACAAATCTGCACCAACCGCTCTCCTTCAAGCAACTAAAATACAAACTTTAGCATTGGAAAAAAGATAAGGAAAACATTGGAACGTACATGATCTGCATATCCAAAGAAGCATAGAGTTGTTTGTAATATTTTTGTAGCTTGTTGAACACTAATTTCTTCATTGTTTTCGCTGACCACCAAAGTTGAAATTGTTCGAATTACATCAAAAATACACTTATACTTATTTGGATCGAACTAAATACAAGAGAGATTATATAAAACATGATTGAAATCTCTTACGCATAAGGACAAAACGGCCATCTTTTTAATAGAGAAGGATGAGAATAAAAAATATTGACCTTATAATTGACCTTTGCCCTATCCTTTCCCTCTTTTTTCCTTCCTTTATTGTTGTTTCCGATAATTTCTCAGCGTATTGGACAGAGTAGTATTATATAAAAGATTGATATTTTACTAGCTGCTTCCGTTTATGATCAGCAGTCATCGACGAAAATTTTTCTGAAATAACGTAAAATCAACATACATATATTACACATAAACTGAAATGAAAAGAAACGAAAAATAAAAGATTCGTTATCATGTCTTGCTATCCTTCTACGATGAACGAATTTAAACGAAAGAAAGAAATAGAATATTGACCTCCTCGAAACTATTTCTATACGATTGGAAAACAAACAGCTCCAATCCAATGAAATAGATAAATGAATATGACTCAGTTGCAATCATCTTATAGTGGACAGCAAACAATGCTATTTACTACTGTATGAAAACCCTTATTAACTGTAGTGGTTTATCCTTGCTCCTGGAAATATTGATTTAGTTTAAAAAAAAAACTACTCTGTTCTGTTCTTGTTGGTTTCCTAGAAAAGCCAAAATTTTGCTTTCGAAGAAATCGATAAGCGTGATTTGCAAGTCGTTCAAGTAAATTATGTAATAAAATTCGACGTTTTACTAGCGTAAAAAGTTCATTAGAAAAAGCTTGAACTAGAAATAGCATTGCTTTTAAAGATTGTTCATATCGAAAATTATGCATATCAATAGATAGATATTCGGTCAATCATATCAGATGAACATATTTTTAATTTATTTACATCTGACTGTGAAGTTCTTGTAAACTTTCGATGAAGTTTACTTATTTGATTTTGTGATAAACATATAAATAATGTTACACCTCTTATTTAAATTTGATCGACGCAAATCAATAAAATATTCAATTCAAATAGGTGCTTCATTTTACATTACCAATATTTTAATGTTTGTTTTTTGTTTCCTTGTCAAATCATAAATTTGAATCCTAGACAGACTCTTCTTTTATGTTTTGATTTGGCGTTTTTAATGTTAATGTTTGTAAAACATTCATTAAATCGAAACGTCAAATTTTAAAATGGCATTATATAATAAAATAGATAACCTTGACATATATAAATATAATCGAAGATTATATGTATTCAATATTAAATTCTTATTTTTTACTCAGATTTGAAATTTGATATTGTTTCAATAAATTATTAAATTCATAGTCAATAATAATAATAATAATAAAAATAATCCTTAGAAAGCGTCATTATTCAACTAAAATTTTTATTTAAAATTTATGCTCAAAGTACGTGAATATATATCGAGAAGCCGAGGGCTCAAAATTTCGTTTAACACAAAATATCTCAACAGAAACAAAATGTACATCATTTGGTACAATGTAATTCGAGCTAGGAAAAAACCGCCAATCGACCAATCGATATAATATGTGCTATACCAGTGGCATGCCACTGTTTTTCCTGAAAACAGTAAATCATAATGTCTTGTTGAAAAACGGTTGGATTTTTTAAAGTCTGTTAAGGCTGCTATAATTGTTCTAACCTCGTCGACTTAACATATTGTGGACGCACCTGAGCTCCGTGTATTAGCCACAGATATCAAATCGTGCCTAATATGAAAATAATTTTTTAATAAAGAATGGACTCCAGAAAAATTAATACGTGAAATATATTATAAAGTTGTTTGTTTCTCAGTATATATGAATACCATTTAAAAAGTTCTGATAGAAAAGTGTCTCTTTGGTTGTTTGCAATCATAATCGGAGAGTTTAAGGATTATTGGCAGTAGTGAGAATAAATGTCCTGCATAGATCAACACTCGAAATTTTATAAGACAACGCGACGCATAAGAACACGGTTTGGCGCACTGGTGGATTATTAAAATATCATGAGTCATGAGAAAACATTCCCAAGTGTTGAAGCAAATATTCGAGACTTAGCGCATTTGGCCGAGTTTGATGAGCCATGTTGATGGCAAAATGATTTTGTGCCCATAGTTTGTTTCTGGAGAGAACGGACGCTTTTACTGTCGCTGTTATAACAGTTGTCTTACTTAAAGGTTGAATATTATCTGAATCAGTTTCAGTGAAATCAAACTCAAAATTTTGTCGAATATTGTAATCTTCTAGTGACAGATAACATGAGTATATGAGTCAAAAAGAACTTTTAAAGATAGAATTACACATTTCATAAAATATTATTACCATTGTACATCTTATTCATCACACTATGCCTTAAAGTTTCAAAAATATATGTGGCAGTAGAGTTTAGAATTTAGTTGAGATTGGAATTGTTGACTATTCTATAAATGTTATGAGAGAGTGATTCATAATTAGAAATACAATTTTACCAGTGAATGATATGAGATAGTTTGATTGAGTATGCAGATTCAAAAACACATTTTTGTCTCCAAGATTAATTGTGTCTATCTTTCATGATCGAAGAGAGAGAAATGAGAAAGAAAAAGATTTTTGCTATATTTATTTCAATGCTCGGGACATTGGGACATAGGGATATTGATTTTTCTCTTTCGTTCTATATTCGAAGAAAAGACAGAAAGAGAGTTTCGCTATCGTTATTTCGAAGTACGGGTCTCGAGCAGGTGGGATGGGAATGGAAAAAGTTTTCATATAGAATGATATGGAAGGAAACTAAATGTTTTTTTTTAAATTTTCCATGAAATTAATAAAGAAGTTCTTTATATGAGTAGTCCACTTGATGCGTTATTATCTACAATCGTTCTTCGTTAAAAAAATGAATAAGTTAATATAAAAGAAACTTCATAATTTATGTCTAATCATTGTTTGTTTCATAGTGAAGAAGATGGATTATAAAAACTTAAATTAATAAAGAAATGATGACAAAAAAATTAGATATTAATAGATTCTACTAAATTTTTAAAGTGTAAAAGTCGGATAAATGAGTATTTATTTGACGATGTAACATTAGTGTCATAATCAACGAAATATTTTATTTTAATATTAGAGTAGCAGTTCAACAAGATATATTAATTACTGTATGACTCATACAAGCCAGATGATAGCGCGTTGAGATAAATGAAAAATAAGAAATAAAAACTTCTTTTTTTGTTTTGGTCACCAATCTAAAAAAGAAATCTAAATTATGATCAATTAGAAAATAGTTTGCTAAATCTAACTCATAGAAAAACTAGATGGTACCCGAGTTTCACTCGACTACGAGATGCGGTGCGAAGCAAATACGCGTTACGTGAAGTCATTTTTTTTTCATTACATCATTCTAATCATCTGGAATCCTGAAAACGAAAAGTCATTTCAAAGTAGTGTTTTTTTGGAACGATATCTGTGAACATACTGAATGTCCAATGAAAGATGGGATAAAAGATATTAACAGTTAGATCTCGATACGTTTACAATGTGTTAGAACGAGTTATGTGTGATTTTCTAGTTTTGAGATCATCATGACAGAACAGGACCTGATATGATGTGCGCGTATAATTCCAAGGAAAAAAAACGAAATATCGGTCTTGGCTTCTCTACTTTCATTTCTTAGTGGAAATAACTTTGCTCTTTATGTAGAAAAATGTAAAACGAAAAGTTTCTACTCAGCAGCTGATCGAAATTTCAAATACTACTTAAGTAAACATTAACAATTGCATCACTGTGAAAACTTCATGTATGTTTAGCAACATGTTTTGCAAGAACGATTTCGATTGAACATTTAATTATCTCAATGATTCAATATCTAGTATCAGCTGTGAGCGAATACACTAGTGACTAGCATTTGTTGATGACGTCATTTTAATTATCTCGAGCTTTGAAAATGAGAAATTCCTTTGATTTTTGTCATTTTGGAGCTACATTTGTGTGTGGACGGAATTTCAGATTGATGATCCGAAAAAAGATGTTAAAAGTTCGATCTGAATATTTTCGTCCCACGTTTTAACGACATTTCTATGATTTTCCGTTCTGGAGATCATTGCTACACAAAATGACAAAAAAGATGCGTACGCGTCAAGTAAAAAAGTAAAAAAAAAAAC